>LOJH01015154.1:7593-21274 GCA_001685095.1 Ellobius talpinus | reverse complement strand
GCCTCTGCCTCCCAAGTGCTGGGATTAAAGGCGTGCGCCACCACCACCTGGCTATAAGTCTACTCTTGAATATTCCTCAGATATCTCTGATTCAAATGCCCAAGCAAATAGGCAATCTTCCCCTACCAAAACCCATTATCTATTCATGTATGCCATTTCAGTGATCAGCAGCCACTATCAACCAAGTCATACAGTCATTCAAGTGCTAAATCTTGTCTATTCTTTCTTAAATGTTCTTTGGAATCTGTTCACTTCTGTTCAACTCAACTTTTCATCAACTAGACTAGTATGAGTAACTCCTGACTTTTCAGAAAACGTTGACCCTGATCCTACCAAAGTCTGTCTTCTTGCTTCAGTCAGTGCTTGTCTCAAAAGAAATGATAATTCAAATGTTCTCCTATTAAAGACCTGGGGCATCATAACTATCCATTCTTCTTTAAAAAAAAACAAAAACCACAGCATTCCTCATCACTACCACATCTGAGAAGCCATCTACTCTTTCAAGTATGTTCATTACTCTTTGCTTTCTTTGTTTCAGCCAGACTGAATTACTTTCAGTCTTTTCACATCTCTTTCTTCACATCAGGCTTTTGTATATGCTTAAGCAGGAACTAAGTTAACTCCAACTCTCTAGATCTCAGTCAATTTTCATTTGATAAAGGAAGCTTTCCTTAATTACTTACAATTGCATGTGGCGATCAGAGGGCAACTTGTGGGGGTCAGTTTGCTCTTTCTACCATGTGGGTTCTGGGAACTGAACTCAGGTATTCAGGCTTGCTGACAAGTGCCTTTACCCACTGGACCATCTGGCTAGCCCTCATTGACCACTTTTTAGAAGATCAAATTTCCCTTATTTAACGATATCCCCCTATACCTTTCTTTGTAATTCTTATAATTGCAGTTTAATACTGATTTATGGCTTATTTGCTTTTACTCACTAAACTTGTGTCTAGCAGAGCACTTGGTACACAACAAAGTACTTGATACATGATCATGCAAACAAAAATGTCTAAGTAGGGCTACAGGACAGTACCAAGCAAGAGTATTACTTGACCCCTCTACACAAATATATAACCAACCAAATCTAAAATACAAAAATAGTTACCACATATAAATAACCCCTGTGATGGTATAACTTTATTGGTGCTATTTAATCTTCGCAATAATCCTGCAAGGATTATCCACATTTGAAATGCAAGAATTCTGAGGCAAAAAGATATAAAATCATACAACTAGTAAATGACTAGCTAACATTGGAACCCAAATCTGTTAAAAGATTTTTCTCACTTTTATTTACATATAATTTTCTCCTTACTCTTCTTGCAAACATCCTCCTTTATAATCAATAAATAAACCACCATCCAGCTAATCAACAAAACCTTCCTTCATACAGCACTCAGAGTCTCTCACTGGCAAAACCCATGCATTTATGTCTTGAAATGCCT
The DNA here is from genome assembly GCA_001685095.1 of Ellobius talpinus. Classification (NCBI taxonomy): domain Eukaryota; kingdom Metazoa; phylum Chordata; class Mammalia; order Rodentia; family Cricetidae; genus Ellobius; species Ellobius talpinus. The sequence continues at coordinate 19,829 of LOJH01015154.1, read as the reverse complement.
CTGAAGGATCTTAGATTTTATAAGTAATGATAGTATCTGAGCATCAACTGATGCCAGGAATAAGACAAATACATACATCTCCCAAGCAGATACATTGTTCACTACTTAAGGAAGCCAAAATCTGAAAGTTTCATTCAACATTATCAATAGATGTACTTTTTTAGGATGTATCTCAGGCACTAACTAAGGATACTCTTGTCTCAGCCTCCTGAGCGCTGGGACAACAGATGTGCATCATCATGTTTTGTTTAAAGAAGTGTGGTCATTTTCTACCTTTTTTCACAGTGTATGGTACCAAATCCAGGGCTTTTTCTTGTGAGGCAAGTGCTCTAACACTAAGCTACAATCTCAGCTCAATAAAACTATTTTAACTATGTTCGATGACTATATCTATTATCAAGTATACACACAAGAATAATATACTCAGAGATATCCTCGAATACAGGGGCTAAAATTCTAACACTTAACATTTTAACAGGTTTGCTTACTTTGAAAAAAATACTTATTTTAAATATTTGGACACAAAAAAGCACAAGGTAAAATAAGGTCCAAATTCCACCATCCAGCATATTGTTCAGTGATTTTCATACTTATATATTCAGAAACATATGCCTAACATGTTTGTCTAAATAATATTATTCTATAATTCTGTTGGATAATCTATCTTCTTCCCACTCTAGAATACACACAGAACTCCCACATATCACTTATATGTACATCTTATCTTCTATGGCCATGTGTAATAACTGGCATCTTTTCTATAAACTCAATAGATCTTATAACATTTCACCTTCTATGGCCTTAAAATTAATTTTATGAATTAAACAAAGAGAGTTCAGATACCTTATTGGGTTTAAAGAACATTGATGTGTAGCATAGAACATCTTTTTCTCAACACTTAATTCTTCTTGTACCTCTCTCCAGACGAATTCATTTTGAATATTTTGTATTTTTAGAGAGAGAATAGTGAAAAATTAGAGCCAGCAAATTTTGGCCCACCACCTCTTTTTATAAGTCATGTTTGCTTGTTTTCTAAGCACAGTAAACTGATTTGTTAAGGAAAAATAAGAACTCCTATGAATGGGAGGGGCTTCAAGGAAGGAACATTCCATAAATCAAAAGGTAATAGAACAGAGGCAGAACCATTTGTTTACATATTTTCTTAGACTGCTTTTGCATTACAATCAAGTTGATTCTTGGAACCCTGTGCCTTGGAAAGTCTAAAATGTTTACTAATTGATTTCTTCATAAAAATTTGGTAACTCGTGGTCTAAAAGATAATTTGCTGAAAGACACAATAAATCTAGATAAGGATCAAAGTCTCAATATCATATTTCATACCATTTAAGAGCACTAACTAATCATGGGCCAAAATCAATTTTTATAGCTTTTAATTTTTATAAAGAGGACAGAGGATAAGAGACTTACTTCATATACTTTGTTCCAGTTTTCTGTCACTAATTTTTGTTGGCTCTGTTTGAGTTGGTTTAAACTTGGCTTACTAGGAAAATTTCCTACTGTTTCCTTTGTCCAATCATCCACCAACTTGTGTAAATCATCTGTGAACATCCCCTTTTTACTGGCTGAAGATTGTTGGCGTGACACTGTGTTACTCTCCACACACAGAGCATCTACAAGAAAAAAACAAAACAAAACAGGAAAAAACAGGTAAAGGAATTGCAACTGATAATTAGATAACGTTCCTTTTTTTTAACATGTGTGTGTGTCTGTGTGTTGTATATGTGTTGTGTATGTGTGTGTGTAGGTCACAGGACAACCTGCAAAAGTGAGTTATCTGCTTCTACTATGTGGATTCCAAGGAATCAAACTCAGGTTATCGGCTTAGGGGCAAGTTACTTTGCCTGTTGAGCCATTTCCTGACCCAAGAGATGGCTCAATGGTGAACAGCACTGGACCTGGGCTTGATTCGAAGCACCTACATGATGACTCACACTGTCTCTAACTCCAGTTTCAGGGGAATCTTGTGCCTTCTTCTGGCCTCCGCAGGCACCAGGCAGGCAAGTGATACACAAACATATGTGCAGACAAAACACCCATATACATATACATAAAATAAAATAAAATTTACAAATAAAAATTAAGAAATAAAAGCAAACAAGAAAATATATGGCAAGAAGACAATGAAATAGAATCAAAATGCTGAAAAACTATCAAGCAAAAGAAGACCATATTTTCAAAAAGGAAGGGGAGCCCCTCAGATAACACTATACTGCAAATTAATGAAGGAGATTGCCTATTTTTCATAATGGCAGACAATATGCTATACATGTAGGTAGAGATGATTTAGAGAAATGAATACCAGTTTCCTGAAGGTGAATTTTAACCTATGAAGAAAAAGGAAGAGTGTCTTATAAGAAGTGTGGATATGGGGCTGGAGAGAAGGCTCAGCAGTTAAGAGCACTGCCTACTTTTCCAAAGGTTCTGTGTTCAATTCCCAGCAACCACGTGGTGGCTCACAACCATCTGTAATGGTGCCTTCTTCTGGCCTGAAGGCATGCATGCAGGCCGAATACTGTATACTTAATAAATAAATAAATCTTTTTTTAAAGTGTGTGTATGTAGTAGAGTTAAAGATCAAACAGTATGACATTTTTGGAAGACCAACTAGATCAGTTTTAAGATTTCAAAGGGTTATAAAGTTGGTTCCATGTATGAAATAAAAAAAATGAATAAAAAAGTAAATGTTATTAAGTTCTAAAGACAAAACTACTAAATCTCTGTTTTTACTTTACCCTTTCTTATTTCAGAAACCTAATGCTATAATTGAGGGAAAACTGAAATAAACCCTTTAGCATATTTGGTATTAGTTGAACTTAGAAGTATTTTTAAAGGTCACAGTTGACCAAATATTACTAGTTTCTCTACAGATGATACCCTAGATATATGGACTATACAGATATATAGTTGCCTAACTTCCTTTTTAGGGACATGAAGCCCACTTTTGTTGAAAGGACTGGCTTTATTTTACCCTTGGGTCTGCAAAGTTCAATAATATTCATATTTTGTTATTGTTTTTAGTGAGCAAACTATGAATTCATTTCCTATTACCCAAACAATACTTAATAAAAAAATTGGACATCCTGCACAAATAACTGTTCAGTTATTATACAATACTGACTTTTCTTTGGATCATTATGTTCTCATGTGGAAAAATGATTCCACACTGAAAAGGACATTTGCATTCTGAGAAAAATAAAACAATCAACATAGAGAAGCATTCATATTTTTATCTGTCATCTTTTTACCTTAGCCTTTGGGTTAGATTTCTGTTACTTCTTTAAGGAGTGCCTGTGCCAGACTGGTAGCACAAGGTTGATTTGCCTTAAAAACAAACAAACAAATAAACAAAAACCAACAGCTCCCCTGCCCTTTCAAGGTTGAAGACACTAAGGTAAGAGTAAATAAGAATTTCAAAGACAAAAAGTGCTTCTGGACTGGACCTTGTGGTTCTGCATAACAGCTACTAAATGCTTCACTTTCCATTCCAAAACAATGGAAAAGAGCTTTGAAACCTTTAGCTATGAATCTTTTCCTATCACACCTCCCTTTTCCCTCCTGCTTAAGGATAAAAGGAACTTAAAACTTACAGAGAGTTAAGATGAATTTCCTCCCAGGCATTGGTGACTAAGTAATTTTTCTCTCCTCAGTAACTTGTCCTCTACTCATTGTGCCCCTTTCAAGTGGTGTGTAAATGTACTTGAGTTCATTAATTATGTGTGGAATCAAAAACAAAACTTTTGCTGTGCAAAGGCATTAAAGATGGGAACATGGTTAATTCGTGGAAACACTAAAAAAGACGTATATTTTCAGTGCTCATATTGATGACATATTAGTTATTTTTCAAGGTATAGTTTTATTATTTTAAATTATGTGTATGTGTGTGTCTGTATGAGTGCAGGTGCCTGAGGAGTTGGAGTTACAGGCAGTCATGAAACACCTAACATGGGCGCTGGCAACTGAACGTGGGTCCTTGTAAGAGCAGAAAGTTCCCTTAACTGCTGAGCCATTTCTCTAGCCCCTGATAACTAGTTATTCTTGCTGACTGAATACCCCATAATTTAAATTTCCATTTAACCAATCATTTATAGAGTAAGATCTTTCTTGAATATAAGATTTTTTTAACTTAAAATTTCAAAAAAACTTTATACAAATATCTCACATTTATGTCTATTTGTTTTGTGACTCAGCAAGATTAATGGAGAATATCTGTGTGAACAGAGGTTTGGAGCAATCTCTTGGAACCTGGTAGTACACAACTAAAGGTTGGTGAGTCACCCTCTCTTAGAAATGATATCAATAGATAGTTCAGAGGTAAAGGCTAGGGCCCCATTAGGACCTCTTCCTTGACTGATTGTTGATAGGGCTGGTCTTGGATGGTCCCAGTGAAAGTAACTACACTTTCATGAGCTAACGATTACAATGGTTGTAGAAAGTCTAGGGAATAGTGTTTTATAGCCCTTTACCCTATCTTTTGTCTCTTTTTCCGGCCCCTCTTCTGTAACATTCCCTGAGCTATAGAGTGGGTGGTATAAGTGTACATCATGATTTTGATTTCTGTTCTTATTAAGAATGAAATCTATTGTTTTAGATTATTTCCCAAAGTCCTTGAAACTTTTGAGTCCATATGATAGGAAATCATTTGCAAAAAAAAATGATTTTTTCATTTTACATTTTGAGGATCCTTACATCATAATATTCATTAATTCACTAATAGACACTTATAGTATAAAATATTTTATGTCAATTTCATGAGTTTTAAAATCAACTTCAGAGCAGAAAAAGATTTATCTATTTTTATAACGGATGAACTTTAAATAGCTAATTAACAGCTAATTAATTCTGGTTAAAATTGTTTTCTATCTGTTATAAACAATTAAGGGCATTTAATTCTGGGCCAAAAGACAAAATATAAAGAGTTACAGCTGTTTCTAGAAGCTGGAGGCTGTCAAAGCAGTGATACACATAAATTAGAAATCTAAAATATTTCCTTTTGATTGCCCAAACAAAACATGAACATGTTTTTTATGTTATGTTTTAAGGCAAAGAGAAAAGCAATTATAAGTTGAATTATAATTGGTCCTTTTAATAGTCTTTGAATCCAAAGCATTTTTCTATAACCTGCTTTGTAAAACAAATCCTATAAATTGAAACTATGGAAAAAAATTCTTAGAAAAAGTCTTAAATGAATTGCTAACATAGTTGCCTTGTAAAAATTAATAGATGAAGTCCTTTATAATGAAAAAAGTTGGGAATGCAGTAAAAGTATATGTGAAAAAACAAAAAACTGCATTAGTAAATATAATATTCTGTATAAGTGCACTTTGTGCTTATATCTATCTTATTCTCTCATCTGATTGCAAAGATGACTACAAAAAACAACAATTACAAAAATTTGTTGATTTGCTTATCATATATAAAAATGTAATGTGTACAAAGAAAGGAAGGCACATACACAGAAGAAAATATATATTCCATTGAAATTAAGAGAGTGTTATTCTTGAACTAAGAAGCTAATTGCAATCCCCATGGCCACTACCGGAAAATAACTAAAAAAATATAATAAGGGAAACAACAAGAGGATTTAAACATTATAAAAAATATCTATTTAGGGTTTGGAAACATGGCTCAGCATTTACTGCACAATCATGAAGACTGGAGTTCATAACCCAGCACCCAAGTTAACAAGTCATCCATCCAAACACCTGTGATTCTAGATGTTAGGGAGGCTTGCTAAATTTCAGCCTACCTAAGAAAACAAGAGCCCAAGGCTTAGGGAGGGACTGTACCTCAGAGGAGTAAGGCACACACACACATCCCTCAAATCAATCTTTTAAGAATGCAAGTTTAATACAAAGAAAGGCAAGCAGGAATCAAAGAAGAACAAAAAGGTCATTAGATATGAAAAACAAATAGCAAAATAAAAATTAGAAATGATTCTTAGTTTATAATTAAATTATATTGGAATGGTTTAAATAACCCCATAAAAGACAAAGGCTGACAGAGTAGATAAAAAACATAATCTAATTGTATAATGATGTTCATAATAAATATTGTTCAGATTAAAAGTATAAAAGGGCAGGGAAGATGGCTCAGTGGGTGAAGGCATTTGCTGCCAAACCTGACAATTTGATTTCCAGAGCCAACTCCCATAACTTGTCTTCTGACATCCAGATGCAAGCTGTGGCACATACTCAGGCACACACAAGCACATATATAGAGACATACAAAAAATAAAATAAAAATTTTAAAAAAATACATTAAAAGAATGGAGTGGTGCAACGTGTAAGTAGTAAACTAAAGAAAGCTGATTGCCTATATTCATATCATAAATATATACTAATATCAAAAGGTAAAAGAATCACAAGCACATGCAGCAGAGTTCCAAAATACATGACACACAGTTTATAGAACTGAAGCCAGGCAGTGGTGGCACACCTTTAATCCCAGCATTCAGGAGGCAGAGGCAGGCAGGTCTCTCTGAGTTCAAGGCCAGCCTGGTCTACAGAGCAAGTTCCAGGAGTTCCAGGATAGCCAGGGCTACACAGAGAAACCCTGTGTCAAAAAAAAAANNNNATATATATATAATTGAAAAGTTTAACAACAGGTAGAAACTACTAAAATCCACTTTATATAATTGAAATAATAAGCAAAATTCAAATGAAGGTCATGTTTGGTCACAGGAAAAAAAATTGGATAAACTAGGGGTTAAGCTTACTGATAGAGCACTTGCCTCGAGTGCGCAAGCCCCGTGGTTCAATCTTCAGCATGACGCAGAATAAGAAAAAGAATATCATAGAGTGCCTCTCCTATAGTCCTAGCAACTTCAGAGGCCGAGGTAGAGGGATAATTTGAGCCCTGACAAGGCTGGGAATTATAGAAAGAATTCATCTCTAAACATATGAACAAAACAAGTGTGTAAACAAGCACAGCATTTCGGAACAAAATGAAGTCTAACTATAAATGCCGTAACATCAGACTAAAGGTTATGACTTCCAATACTAAATCTCCAAAGCTGTTTTCAATCCTAATCTACCCTTCAATTCTATTTTTATCAGGCTCATCCTATAGCTCAATGTAGGCTGGTCTCAAATTCAACTTCCTGCATCAATCTCCCTGTGCTTGGGCTATAGGTATATACTACCATACATGACTAGTTTTCCATCATTTCATTTTTCTTTACACCTGAATAAAATTCCACTGAATGGTGCTCCACATTTTCTTTATCCATTTATCTGTTGATGGACATCTAGGCTAGTTCTACTTCTTCACTATTCTGAATAGTATACAATAAAAATAGAAGCACAAGTTATGTATCTGGAACCAAAGAAGTCCAACCTGAGGAGTAATTTCTTTATTTGTTAAGTAGATATAGACTAGTTTACGAAAGTTAAAGAAATGACATTTTAGGGGCTGGAGAGATAGCCTCACAATTGAGAACACTTGTTGATATTTTGGAGGAACTGAGCTTGCTTCCTAGCACCCACATGGTGGTTCACAACTATCCTTAACTCCAGTTTCAGAAGATTTGGCATTGTCTTCTGACCTCCATGGGTACCAGGCATATAGTGTCGTACATATACATATATGCAGGCAAACATTCATACACATAAAATATAAATAAATAAATCTTTAAAAAAGAAATGGATTTTTGGGGGCCTGGAGAGATGGCTCAGCAGTTAAGAGTACTGGCTGCTCTACCAGAGGACGCTGGTTCAACTCCTGGCACCCACATGGTAGCTCACAACTGTCTGTAACACCAGTTTCAGGGATTCTGACATCCTCACACAGACATACATGTATGCAAATACCGATGGATGCACATAAAAATAAATTAAAAAAAATAAAAAAGAAATGGATTATTCTAATATTCTTAACAATAATATATAAAGGTTCTGGAGAGATTGTTTAGTGGTTGAGAGTGCTTGGTGATGTTACAGAAGACCAGAGTTCAGTTCCCAGCACCCATGTCAGGTGGCTCACAACTGCCTGTAACTCTAACTCTAGGAGATCTAATGCTCTTTTATGGCCTACACATGCTCTCTCTCTCTCTCTCTCTCTCTCTCTCTCTCTCTCTCTCTCTGTCTATGTCTTTAAAAAGTAATATATAAAGACCTCTTGCTTCAGATCAACATGGAAGTATTTCAAAGTTTACCTGCATGATCAACCAACTTCTATACCAACTCTCAATATAAGAATAGCATTTCTAACTAACTGGAACATTTTGGAAACGGGGTAGATACTGAAGTTCCACCTGTTTGTTTTCCAAATATAAACATAAACAAACAAACTTAGTTATTCTCCAAATTCTGTCAATTATACTAATTATTTCACTAAAGAACATTTAGTACCAAAAACATAGGAGTATTTTAGATCAACGTGTACAATATTAAATTATTTCAGCCTAATAAAAAAGCAACTTGTACTATCACTGTTTTTCTAATTTTGCTGTTCAGATTTTATTTTTCTTGAGACAGGTTCTTCTGTTCACCCCGACAAGATTTGAAGTCATCATCATCTTGCCGCAGACTCCTGAGTGCTTCAACTACAGGCATGTTACACTATGTCGAGATCTGATTAGATTTAAAAACAATTATGCTTTAAAAAAACAAAAAACCCAATTATGCTTATGATTGGTTTATCTTTTACAACAACTAAAATGATTATGTTTATGATTGGTTTACCTTTTACAACAATGACATTGTCTGAATGTGTCAAAGATTGAGGGCGGCTTCGGAGTTTACTTTTGAAAGATCTTGGCCGACGTGGTGAAGCAGGTGATGAAGGAATCTCTGAAGATTGCACTTTGCTATCTTTAGTTGCTCGAAGGCGTTCATAGAGCTCCTGCAGCTCTTTATTCTGCTGTGTTTGAAGATTGACCACCTCCTGAATGTGTCTTAATAAAAATTATGTAGAAAATATTTGAATAACTTTGGTGCCATAAAAACAAACTTAGGAACTTTGTAATGGTATAAATAAAACTTAACAAAACATTAATATTAAAAAAATATGGAATGCAGAGTATTTTTTGGTTTTTTTGAGACAGGGTTTCTCTGTATATCTCTGGCTGTCCTAGAACTCACTCTATAGACCAGGTTGGTCTTGAACTCACAAAGATCCACTTGCCTCTGACTCCTAAATCCTGGGATTAAAGGCAATGCACAACCTCCACCACCCCCTAGCTCAATTTTTTTTGATACAAGACATCACTATGTAATATTGGCTAGCCTGGAATTCAACACATTAGGCTCTATCTCCCAGGAGCTGGGATTACAGGCATGAGCAACCAAGCGTGACATCGAATACAATCTTAGCAATTATCTGTAAACTTCAAGAATACAGACCTTTTGCTGTGTGGTGGTGGTGCACACCTCTAATCCCAGCACTTGGGAGGCAGAGGCAAGTGGACCTCTGGGAGTTTGAGACTAGCCTGGTCTACAGAGCGAATTCCAGGACAGCTAGGACTGTTACACAGAGACACCCTGACTTGAAAAACACACAAAAATACAGACCTTTTAATTGTATTCCACAGAAATCTCTCTGTGTGTAAAAAGATAAACATCATTTATATAATTAAACATGGAGAACACTGAAATATCTCTCAAGAAAGGATCAAATAAACTTGGATACACTCATACATTGGAATTGCATGCAGTGATATTTTTAAAGGTAGATTTACACAGATATGAACATTTATAGACAACATCTTAAAGTAAAAAAAATTATAGAATAGCATGACTGTTTTTTACTTTATTTTTATGATGGACAAAAAAGATATGCACAGAAAAAGAACCAGCAAGATATATCCCAAACAGTTCATAGTGAGCACCTCTGAGAAGTGAGGAATAGCACGAGAAGTACAAGGGGTCTTTTGGTTTGCTTTCTCATTACGTTATTTGAACATTATCCTATGTATCACTTCTTTTAAGACAGGTTCTCACTATGTAACCTTGTTGGCCTGGAACTCACTATATAGACCAGACTGACCTTGAACACAAAGAGAATTGCCTTCTGAGTACCAGGATTACAAGAGTGTGTCACCAGGACTGGCCTTTATTCTTAAAATTTAACTTTTAAAATACAAACCCCCACATCTATAGATTATTCAAACTAATTTGGGTAAAATAATCTCAGCTTACTCTTATTGGTCTATAGTATCTACCAATTGTCTGGTAAAATACTATGAACAATCCATAACAAAAGAACACTAATGGGCTGGGGATGTAATCCAGGGGTAGTGAGACAGAAGAGGAGAATGGACACTCATTTCCCTTAGCCACTGGGCAGGCTTTTAAACTCTATTAAAATCTGTTAAAGTAGCTACTACTAGTGTTATTGATAAATTAACGTTCTATTCTAAGCACTCCTTCTGATGTTCATTTTCCTATTTTAAAAAAAATCCCAATTACTAGGCGACTATGCAATTTGACTCCCTAACTAGTAGCTTTTGGACTCTTCCTTGCTACCCTGGTTGCTTTGAGTACAAAGACTGTCAGTCAGCCAACTGGACAATTCTTATGCTAACACCAGCAGTTTTGAACACCCCACAGATGCCTTGAGAAAACTACACAATGAAATCAGCTGATTGTTTTAGTTCCTAGGGGTTCAGCCTTAACTAGGACTGTTCCAGCGTGTACTCAACTTTTTGCTATCAAAAGCCTTGCAAAACTCTAGAAAACTGCAAACATTTTCATCCTCTCCTGAAAGGCCAGAGGCAGACGAAACTTTTGGTGGCCTATCAGAGGGACTACTGTGGCTGTGGCTAAAGGGATAGTGCTGTGAAAGATACACTGTGATTTGTCCAAACACTCCCACGGCTTTATAAGCAGGTCTTGTGCTGGCTTTTCTGGTGTAACATTAGGCCCAATATAAAGCTGCTTCTCTTGGGTCATCTTGTCTTGCCTACTTTCAGTAGTGTAGGCAGGGCTGGTAAACAAAAAAAACAGCAGAGACAACAGAGGCAATGAGAGTTGAACAGTCTGCAGGCCTAAACTATGAAAGTGGCAATGCAGCTGTCTACTTGACAGCTGAAGAGAGAGTTTGGTTGTCAGCAGGCTAAGCTTCAAAATCAGCAAGGTTCAAGTGCTTGACTGTTGAAGAAGAGGTAGCTCAACAGTTTGAGAGAGGGGACAGGCAGGAACTAAAGGGATGGTGGAAGTTGAAAGGAAAGAGAGTTGTGGGTGAAAAAAAGGATTGAAGGCAATAAAAACCCAGAGAAAAGACCTGGTCCTGGTCATTGGAAGAATTCCAGACAGCTGTCAAAACTTAAGCATGGAGGATTTCAGACTGGCCATTGCCAGGGCCTGAGGAATCCTGATCCCTAGGGTTGCCTAGCCATTGTAATGCCAGCTGCTACAAGGACTAAGAATCCCAACTTCCTGGCCTTATGTAAGAACTCTAGCACTTTCAGAGCTAAGTGTCTTGCTACTAGGTCTGCACCAGAGCTGTCAATGGCATGGAACTTGCTATGTAGAAAAGGCTAGTCTCAACTTAAAGAGATCCACCTGCCTCTGGACCCCAAGTGCTGGAATTAAAGCAGGCAATACCACACCTGGTCCTATTTGGGGCTGATTTTTTTTTAAAAAAATTTGTTTTAATTTATGTGTGTGTCTGTATGAATATATGGCACAAATATGTAGGTCATCAGAACTAGAGTTGCAGTTACAGGTAGTTGTGAGTCACCTGATATGGATAATGGGAACTGAAGAACAGGAAGTACTCTTAACTACTGAGTCATCTCTCAAATCCCAGAATAAAAAGACCCTTTTTGAGAATCTATATTTCATAACCAAAATCAAGTACTCATAACCAACATAGGCAGCTATAAAAGCCAACAGTCTTTTCAAAATGATTTAAAAGATTTATTAAATTCTTATAATCAGAAGGCTGAGGCAGTTCAAAGTTTGCAAATTTGAGGCCAGCCTGAGCTAAATGGCAAGACCATATTTCAAACAATAACAATACTCCATAAAACATAAATAGAATACTAACATCACAAATATTAAAGCACTTTAAAAATAAGTATTGTACTATAAAATATCTGTATACATAAACTACACAGTACTGAATATATAGAAAAAATGAAATATATGCAATGTAATATCAAATATGTATACATGTGTATTTTAGTTAACTTTTAATCTTTTGCTATAGGCTGGGCAGTGGTGGCTCACGCCTTTAATCCCAGCACTGGGGAGGCAGAGGCAGGCAGATCTCTG
>LOJH01015153.1:0-21105 GCA_001685095.1 Ellobius talpinus | reverse complement strand
CCGCCTCTCCTCGGTGCTCCGTCACCCCACGAGGCTCGCCCTTTCCACGCGCCAACCCCGCCGGGGTCCGTGTGCAGTGTCGGCGGCCGGCCCTGGGCCCGAGCCCGAGCTGTAGCCGGCGCCATGTCGGTGGTGGGCATAGACCTGGGCTTTCAGAGCTGCTATGTCGCTGTGGCCCGCGCCGGCGGCATCGAGACAATTGCTAATGAGTATAGCGACCGCTGCACGCCGTAAGTGTGGGCCTGGCCACCGGGTTCGCCTCGCTTTCCACTTAAGGGTCCGCAGGAGACCCCCGCCGATTGCCGGCTCGCCCGTGGCTGCCACCTGCTTCAGAGTCTGGGCCTGCGCCAGGCGCGAGGCCTTTCCCGCGGGTCAAACGAAGGCTTTGAGCCGGTACTCGGGTCGGCGGAGGGCACGAGTAGGAACTGAAAGGGAAGGCAGGCCTGAGACCGTAGGATGGAGTGCCCTCCCCTCACTTTTGGGGGGTAGACCTGAAACTAGGGTCCAGGGCTTGCTGAGCTTTGTTAAAAACCAACGGAGGTGCTAATAATGCACACAAAATGTTTAATAAAAGTTAACTTGAATAGATTGTGGCTACCGGGCTGGGAAGCGGCCTGAGTCCCACGTGAGTGGGGGCGGGGTGGCGCCCGGAAGATGTGGCTCCTAGAGCTCTGGCCCCTGTTCTCGGCACTTCGCTATTGGGGTGGCCAATATACATAAGAGATTTAATAAAATCGATTTCCTTGGTAGTGTCCCAGCCCCTTGTCCCAATTGTTTCTGGATATCGAATTAGTTGGTCCTTTGCCTGTCTGCTCACCTCGTCCTTATCAGCGTTGCACTTTCTCATGCTAATGAAGTTCAGCCGGATGCCGGCCGCAATTGTTAATGCATGACTCAAGGGCTCTCTTCGACTAGAACTTACACGAAGTTGTGGGACCAGTGTAGACAAATCTCCAAAAAAGATGACTCATCTAGGCTATTTTTTTGTTGGAGTAAAAGGGAGCCTGTCTTTTTCAATATATGTAATGGCTTTTTTTCTTAAAGGACAAATTCTCTGTAGTTTAGGATGACCTCGCCTTTGTTAATCCTGCCTTTGTCTTCTAATAGCTGGGATTACAGGTGTGTTAAAAAGATAACTTGATCTACTGAATTCCATTTAGACAAACTTTTGAAGAAGCTGTTACTACTGGGTTCACAGTCCCGCCTCATTGTTCCATCTCAAGGGTTTATTTATTTGAGACAGGGTTTCTCTTTGTAACCCTGGCTGTCCAGGAACTCACTTTGTAGACCAGGCTGGCCTCGAACTCACCGAGATCCACCTTCCACTGCCTCCCGAGTGCTGGGATTAAAGGCGTACACCACCATTACCCGACCCAATTTTGGGGGGGCTTTTTTTTAGATTTTTTTAATAGAGATTGCTAATGATTTTATAGATGACTTTTTAAATAAAGGTTAATTAAGTCTGCGGTGTTCTGTCTGCGTTGCATGTATGTCTGCAGGCCAGAAGAAGGCACCAGATCTCATTACAGACGGTTGTGAGCCACAATGTGGCTGCTGGGGATTGAATTTAGGACTTTTGGAAGAGCGCGAAGTGCTCTTAACTGCTGAGCCATCTCTCCAGCCCTTAGATTTATTTATTATGTATATAGTGTTCTGCCTGCAGGCCAGAAGGCTGCACCAGATCTCATTATAGATGGTTGTGAGCCACCACGTGGTTGTGGGGAATTGAACTCAGCACCCTGGAAGAACAGCCAGTGCTCTTAAACTTTGAGCCATCTCTCCAGCCCCCATTTGCCATTTTTAAATTAGGTATTCTGATTTGTATATTCTACAGAGGTATATTATGTACTGCATTTTGAAAAGTATTAAAAATTTTGCTTCACTGGGCGATGGTAGCTCATGCCTTTAATCCCAGAAATTGGGAGGCAGAGACAGGTGGATCTTTTTGAGACCAGCCTGATCTACAGAGCAAGTTCCCAGACAGCTAGGACTGTTACACAGAGAAACCCTGTGTCGAAATACCAATTTTTTTTTTTGCTTCTATGCATTGCATTTTAGTATTAACTAAGGTAGACAGTACTTCCTCTGGGTTCTCGCTTATCTCTGAAACTCATCCTCCTAATGCCTTTTTTTTGAGATTATTTCTCTGTAACTTTGGAGCCTGTCCTAGAATTTGCAGACCATGCCTCAAACTAACAGAGATCCTCCTGCCTCTGCCCCCCAAGGGCTGGGATTAAAGTCTCACATCACCACTGCCTGAGTCGAAGAAAATTTTAACAAGCTGAAGAATCTGGCTTCCAGGTTCTCATCTGCCTAGAATTAAATATACTTTAATTGGGGAAGGAGAGACATGGCTTGGGAAGCAGTGTTCCTATCTTTCCTTTAGAGTGAGTGCTTTAATGTGTTGCCTCTTAGCAGCTGTGGCAGAAGTTTATCTGAAATTGCCGGGCGGTGGTGGCGTGTGCTTTTAATCCCAGCACTCAGGAGGCAGAGGCAGTTGGATCTCTGAGTTCGGGAGGCCAGCCTGGTCTACAAGAGCGAGTTCAGGACAGGCTCCAAAGCTACAGAGAAACCCTGTCTTGAAAAATAAAGCAAAAAAAAATATCTGAAACTAGTTGTTTTCCTTATGGCAGTTTAAGCTTGCATAAAGACTGAATAAGTGATCAGAGAGCCCTTGTGATTGTGGTTAGGTAGCGCAGAAATCATTCCTTTGCCTTGTTTCCCAGGTATTATCCTTCATAGCCACACAAGTTATTTTCCTTCCTCCTCTCCTTCCTTTCATTTATTCTTTAGACAGGGTCTATCTCCATAGCTCTGGCTGTCCTGGAACTCACTGTGTGAAACAGACTGGCCTCAACCTTTAGAAATCCACTGCCCTCTGCCTCCTGAGTGCTTGAATTGAAGGAGTGCACCATTACACCCAGCTTAATTTTCTTTTTGAGGCCTTTTTCTCAGGCTGGCTTTGAAGTTCTGCAGAACTTGAGAATCCTGAGTGCTGGAATTCTAGGTGTGCACTACCATGCTGGCTTCATTTAAGTACTCTGTTAAGCATTTGATCAACAGATATTTTGTGCTGGAGACTTGACCTAACAGTGTGGGCAGGAAAGCCCAGTGCCTTTTCTTGAGGTTGTCGATGACTGGATTTAGATCTCCTACTAAGTGTGCAGAGACTGTTGCAGCTTTGTTTTAATGTGAAAGCGTAAAGGTACAGGTCCCAGGCGTTTGGCTGTCAGATGTACCTTCTTTTCAATCTAACACTCTCCTTGTTGAACTAATTCTGCAAAAGCAGATGAAACTTACGTACGTATTTCATTTCCAATTGGGATTTACTTGAGTCAGATCTTTGTATTTTCACCTCCTTTTTTAGGAGGATATGTGCATGTGACTGGTAGTTATGTGCTAAACACTGGAGATACTGTGATGAGCAACAAAATACCCAGTCTTGCCATCATAGGCATGGTAATGGAAAATGCCACATGCTAAACAAGAGCATCCTGTTACTATCTGGTGAAGAACACAGTGGAAAAGCACAGAGTACAGTGAGAGTGTAACAGACATTACTGGTTGTGGGCTGGAGTTGGAGGGTGCTCTCAGAATGTCATCTGTGACCTGGAAGGTGGGTAGGAGTTTATATCTAGGCCATGGTTGGTTTGAGGAGGAAAAGTTATTCCAGCAAATGGGAAGATGTGAGGCAAGCAGAGCTTGAAAGATTGAGGGGATGGGTTGGCTCATCTTGAGGCAAAACTTGGGATTGTTAAGCTTTTTCATGTAGGTATAATGGAAAGTGATCCAGCAAATGTGATTGGCAGTCTGTCGTGGTGACTTAGGCAGAGGCAGGAGGATCTTTTGAGTTTGAGGCTAGCTTGGTCTACAGAGCAAGTTTCAAGATGGCCACAGCTACACAAAGATACCCTGTCTCAAAAAACAAAAACCAAAATCACAAAACAAGCCAATCCGAGCACTGGAGAGGCAGAAGCAGGCTATTACACAGAGAATCCCTGTCTGGCAAAAAAAAAAGTGCCTTTGTGAGAATGGATATTGGAAAAATAGATAGCCAGGAAGTTCCTGTAGTATTTGGTTTCCTCTTGTGTGATAGCAATGGGAGAAATGAAGGGCACTTGAGTAAATCTGATGTTTTAAATTTAAGTTATTTTTTTGCTCTAGTATTGTGCTTGTAATGTGAGCACACATGCTTTGGCATACATATGGAGGTCAGAGGACAACTTGGAGGAGGTCTCTCTGCCACAATGTCTCCCAGGTATTGAACGGTTTATGTAGCCAAGAATTGAGTTTGATTTTACAGCTTCCTCTTCCTGAGCACAGGGATTTACAGGTATACATAAGTATGCCTGACTTGTCTTTTTCTTGACTTAGTACATAGAATAATAGTATAATAACAGAATGTTTGCCAATGGTCTGGTTTTTTTTGTTGTTGTTTTTTTGTTTGTATTGTATTTCTCTCTCCTTGGAGACAGGGTTTTGCTGTGTTGCCCAGGAAAGTCCAGGTTCAAATTCATGATTGTTCAGCCTCAAGTTACTGAGCACTGATAATAGTCATGAGCTGCTGTACCTGGACCTTTTGTATTTTTGATTAATGTTCTATTAACTGTACTATAACAATACTAAAATTAAAACTGGAAATTTGTGCACTATTCTTAGAATAACATTTTATCTATTTTTAATGTGTATGGGTGTTTTGCCTGTATGTATGTCTGTGCAGCATATTCATGCAGTGCCCTTGGAGGCCAGAAGTGGATTTCTGATTCTCTGGAACTGGAGTTAGAAACGGTTCTGAACTGCTATTTGGGTGCTGGGAACCAAACCTGGGTCCTCTTCAAGAGCAGCATAGTGCTTTCAATTGCAGAGCCATCTCTCCAGCCCCTCTTACATTTTTATTTATGTAGTTTTATTTGTGTGTGTCTGTGTATATGTGCACTTTGGAGGGTGGAGGACAGCCTCTAGGAGTTGACTGTCAATCATGTGAGGTGAGATTAGTTAAGCTTAGTCCTCAGGTTTGACATTCATGCTGAGCTATCTTGCTGGCCCTACTCCTTTTATTTAAACGTGCACGGCTTACTAAGAATTTAGGAGCTGCAGATTTTTTTTGAGACAGGATCTCTATACATAACCCTGCTGTCCTAGAACTCAACTTTGTAGACCAGGCTGTCGTCCCAGAGTGCTGGGAGTAAAGGGATTTGCCACCACACTCAGTTTAGAAATTTCAGATCTTAAAATCTGAGTTGCGTGGTCTGTTTGATGTTAACGTTTTGTCATTTTAGAGGTTAAGGCTAGGACAGTACTCTTTAAGGAAGTATCTCTTACCAGGCCAGTTGAAGAGACTAGTTTGTTGAAGTAAGTAAGTTAGGTAGTAAAATTTTTAATGTGCTACTAAGTTTTCTGGGCACTCCAATACCTTTGTTTAAGTAAATCTGCAACAGTAGCTGTTTATCTTTTTTCCCTAATTTTTTTAGAGATTTACTTTTTATGTGCATTAATGTTTTGTCTGTATGTATATCTGGGTGAGGGTGTTGGATCCTCTGGAACTGGAGTTACAGACAGTTGTGAGCTACCATGTAGATGCTGGGAATTGAACTCCAGTCCTCAGGAAGAACAGCCAATGCTCTTCTCCAGCCTTCATTCATATTAACCTGTTGAAATGCATGAGTATTTGGCCAGTAGTATGTTTTACGTAGAAAAGCTAGAGCTTTTGTTTGTAGGATTTACAGTTTATAACAGAGGGTCTTGAGCTTAAATGTGAATTAGTTTTCTGTAATGGCAGTTTGGAATGGGAGAAAAATACTGTCCAGCTGTGGTTGTGAGTGCTCCTAGGGATTTGTGCAGGGTTGACTTGGTGTAGTGGACTTGCACAGACATACTGTGTAAGTAGAACACTCTTGCATATAAAGTAAGGGTGCATGCTTGCTGTCTGGAGTCTAACAGCCCTGCTACTGAATTCTGGGTTGCAGTTTACTGTTTATCAGAACTTGTCTTGAATGACATTTTTGTTTACAGAATTACTGTGATCAAGTGTCAATTTTAAAGAAAGATGGGTGTCTATTTTTGCGGACAGCTTGGGGAATCAATTTCAGAGTAAACACTTCAACATATGAAACCTAGTCTATGACTTTTTGAATCTGTAATAGCTAGTATTATTTATGGTGTGCCAGTCTGTGACTTGAGTCCTTTAGAAGTGGATAATCGGATTTAATCTTAGCAATGCAGTGAGATAGATGCTTTAATTGTCCCCATAGCAGAGAAGTAAATTGCAATTCAGATAAGCCGCAGGAGTTACCCGGCTAGAAAGCTCATAGTAACTGGTTGTAGAGTCCATGCATGTTCAAATTACCCATATTGATAGCAGAGTGGAAATGCTGCATGTCTCAGTCCTTGGTGTTGATATAGAACTTCTAGAACACGAGAGTTCATGGAGTACTGTGTTAATGATTTCACATGAAAAAGCAAGGGATAGTGTGAGATGCTCACAGATAGGTGTTCATACTTGAGGATGTTCCATTAGTGACATGCTTTTTAAGAAGGTGAGGACAGTAATTATTGTATGTCTCCATACATCCAAAAAAAAGATTGAATAGCTCAAGATGGGAAAGACATTTTTAAAAATTGCAGAATTGCCAGGAGGTAGTGGTGCCCACCTTTAATCCCAGCACTCGGGAGACAGAGACCGGCGTATCTCTGTGAGTTTGAGCCCAACCTGGACTACAGAGCAAGTTGCAAAACAGACTCCAAAGCTACAAAGAAACCTTGTCACAAAAAACCGAAAACCAACCAACCAAAACAAAATTACAAAACTGCTGGGTAGTAGTGGCTTTTATTCCCAGCACTTGGGAGGCAGAGACAGGCAGATCTCTGAGTTCGAGGCCAACCTGGTCTACAGAGTGAGTTCCAGGACAGCCAGGACTACACAGAGAATCCCTATCTCAACAACCAAAACCAAAACAAAAAAAAAGGAAGGGAAAGGAAAACATGTTAAAATTGAGTTGGTGGGGCTTGGTGGCATACACCTTTACTTTAGCACTTTGGGGACAGGCAGGTGGATCTGAGTTTGAGGCTAGTTTGCTGGCCAGTGCTACATAGTGAGATCTGTCTCAACAAAGACCTCCAACCTCTCAAAACAAGTAAATCTTGGCATTTATTTGTACAATATGTATGTGAATGCTATAGCAAGCATATGGAGGTCAGACTTGGTGGCATCAGTTTTATTCTACTGTTTGGTTCCCAGGGTTAGAACTCAGATTTGGTAGCAAGCCCATTTACCAGTTGGCCTTTTTGTTTTTCGAGACAGGGTTTTCTGTGTAACAGCCCTAGCTGTGCTGGAACTAGCTTTTATAGACCAGGCTGGCTTTGAATCCACAGAGATCCACCTGTTTCTGCCTCCCGAGTGTTGGTATCAAAGGCTTACCCATCACTGCCTTTCATCATTTGTGAAAGACTTTTTTTTTGTTCTTGGAAGGTATATATTAACCTTAGTACTATTAACGAGGATGTAGATTTTAAAAGAAACATGAACCTACTTCAAAGAAATTAATGTGTAGATCAATATTCCAGGGATCCAATGCTGCCTTCTGAGAGCACCAGACACACTGCTGGTGCACAGATGTACGCCCGCCCAGACAAAACACTCACATAAATAAAATAATAAAGTTAATTAAAAAACCATTCCATGTTAACCAAAGTGTTCTGTATTAAATTGTCTAGAACAGTAGCTATAGGCCACTTAGGTGTTGAATTCTTGAAATGTGGGCAGTGGGGTCTGAAGAACTGAGTTTTACATATTATTTACAATAAATTCAAATAGTCACCTGTGGCTAGAGGCTGCTTTGTTGAAACACATGTGCCTATCACCCAATGTTGTGCCTTAGACCTTAATGGCCTTGAACTCACTGACATCTACTTCCCCTGCTCCTGAGCACTAAGATTAAAGGTGGGTGCTTTCATGCTTGGCTTGTTAAGGGGTTTTTTTGCATTGAGACATGTAGGCATATCACAATTGAGACTAAAGCTTCCTGTGTATTTATGCTTGTACACGTGTGTGTTCCTGCTTCTGTGTGCATGGCAGTACATGCTAGTGTTCAAGTTGCAGTTAATGACCTAACGGTTGATTTTTTTTTTTAAAGATTCACTCGTAAATTGTGACTTACAGATTGTAAAACAGTCTTAGAGCAGGAAGCAACTAGATTAAAAATTTTTAAATTGTGTTTGCCATTATTAAGTAGAAATTAAACCCAAGCCCACTAAATTAAGAGCTAAAAATGATGAATTTATTTGGCTTTATAGGGATTGTATTGGTTGCTATGAGTGGCTGTAGGGGTTGGCTTGTAATAGCAGAGGCCTTAGGTTCTATTGGCTGGGCTGTGGGATATGTTTGTGGGCAGTTTTTGTCTGGAGAGTAACTGAGGCCATACTGAGTAGAATGAAAAATTATGCTGGGTGGTGTTGGCTCACACCTTTAATCCCACCATTTTGGAGGCAGAGGCAGGTGGATCTCTCCGGTCCAGCCTGGTCTACAGAGTGAGTTCAGGGATAGCTAGGACTACACAGAAACCCTGTCTTGAAACCTCTCTTCATCCCCAAATTAGCTGTTCAATGGGAACATTGTCCTTTTTTAGACATTTTAATACTTAAAAATCGGCTTATTAAGAAACTATTCATTGAGAATTTTATGTGTATATACAATGTATTTTGAAGGTAATTACCCTTTCCTCCTTCCTCTGCCTGGGCACCTGTTCTCCATATTCTCCTACTCCAACTTTACCCCTCACCCTCATAACCCATTGAGACTAATGATGCCTGTATATGCTTAAAGCATGCCAGTGCACCTTCAACAATTAAATGGTTACTGGTTCATCCCTCCCCACTTGAACCCAAAACTTCATGTGACTCAGGTCGAGTCTCTACTGCTGAGCTTCATCCTCAGCTAATTTAGTCTTTGGCAGTTTCATGCAGGTATATAATATATTCTGGTCACACTTGCCTTCCTGCACCCCTATGACTTAACACTTTCAAGGTTAGAATTCGCTCAGAGGGCTGTGGGAAACATGGAAGATGAATAATGTCTTGTGTTGGCACCATGGTCTTGGCATTCAGAAATCCGATCTGGTGATTTGTAGAAAGATGGTAGTTTGCCAAAGGGTAGGTGTGGAAACCCTTTTGGCGTGTGATTAGTGGTGTAAGATTGTGTGGGCTCTTTTTGAAAGGGCTTTGTGGCCTATGATAACACCATTTAAGTGGTACTTAATGGATTTTTTTGAGAATTTTTTTTTTTAGCTATCTTTGAGCTTGGCACCTGCTTTTTAAAAAGGGCCTACTTTTATCTAGGCCTAAACAAAGAACTCAGAATTCAGAGAGAAGTTCATGAGATCTCAGGTTGTGTCTTATCCGCCATGGGATGGAATAGTGCATAGAGCCCTACACCTCTTGAAGAAGGGCTTAGAGGGTTCTTAGCCTCTGAAGCCCAGAGAGGCCTAGTATTCTGTCCCTCCTCCCTCTCCCCTTTTAATGTAACTTGAAGTTTTTAATATGGCTGGGTGTTGGTTGTACACCTTTAATCCCAGCAGAGGGAGGCAGAAGCAGGTTGATCTCTTTAAATTTCAGGCGCCAGCCTGGTCATCTACAGAGTGAATTCCAGGACAGCCGAGGCTACTCTGAAAAACCCTGTTTCAACTCTACCCCCTCTCCCCTGATTTTTAAAATACATTTATTTATTTGTGTGTGCAGATGCCATGGTGTGGATGTGGCGGACATCTTGTGGCAATCAGTTCTCTTCTTCCTTGTGGTTCCTGGAGATTAAACTGAAGTTATGCTTGGTGTCCCCTCCAGGACTCTTTTGTGGTTTGCTTGTTTGTTTGTTTGTTTTTGAGACGGTTTCTCTTTTGCTTTGGTGCTTGTCCTGGAACTCTATACCAGGCCGGCCTCAAACTCACAGAGACCCGCCTGATTCTGCCTCCCGAGTGCTGGGTTTAAAGGCGTGCGCCACCACTGTCCGCCTCCAGGACTCTTAATTCTTACTCGGCTTAATTGGAAGATAAAAGTCAGTGTTCAGGAGGATGAGAGGGTTAAAGCTGGAATATAAATTACAAAGACATGATCTAATGTTCTGAGTCTATCACTTTCAGACCCTAGATTAATCCATTTACTGATGACCATTTCATACTGTTTCCTCTCTGATAAATGGGGTAAGATAGAATGCTTCTGAGGGTAAATGGTATAATACACAAAGCAAGCAACCAGTAAAGTCAGTTACTGGAAAGGGAAGTGATATATGAGCATAAAGAGAATATGACCTGGTTCTAGGGGTGTAAGGTTACAAAAACAGAAGTCTAGATAGCAAAAGTCAAGTACTAGCTCCTTAGCCCACTTTTTAAGCATAAATAGGAGTGAGTTTTTTAAATTTATTTTTTATTTTAAATCCTACAAGCAGGTTTCTGTTTTGGGTTTCAAAAAGAAACAGTGGGCTGGAGAGATGGCTCAGCAGTTAAGAGCTCTGGCTGCTCTTCCAGAGGACCCAGGTTCAAGTCCCAGTCCCCACATGGCAGCTCACAACTGTCTATAATTCCAGTTCAGAGAGATCTGGCACAGACATACATGCGGGTAAAACACCAGTGCAAATAAAAATAAATAAATCCTTAAAAAAAAAAGGAAGCAGCAAAGGGTTGGAGTGATGGCTCAGTGATTAAGAGCACATACTTTTTAAAATTTGCAGCACCCACATCTGACAGCTCACAAATGCCTATAACTCTAGCCCTAGGGCATCTGACATCTCTGTTCTCACTAATATGCAAACTTACACATATATACATAAATGAATAATAACAGTGAAAAACCAAGTAGCACATGGGTGGTGGCAGAGGCAGGCGGATCTGTGAGTTCAAGGCCAGCCTGGTCTACAAGAGCTGGTTCCAGGACAGACTACAGAGAAACCCTGTCTCAAAAAAGATAAAAAAAGAACAAAGAACAAAAACCAAGCAGCTCAATTCACTATATTTTCAGATATGTATAGTGGTTTGGAGCCATGTTCAGAAGTGGAAGTGAAGTTTGGCAGCATACTATTGGGTCTAGAAGTGATTTCTATTGTGTATACAGTGTTCTGCCTGCACAACACAAGAGGGCATCAGATCTCATTATAGATGGTTGTGAAACCACCATGGGGTTGCTAGGAAAGGAAGAGCAGCCAGTACTCTTAACCCCTGAGCCATCTCTCCAGCCCCTGGGAGCTGTTTGTAAATAAATTACTTTCTGTTGCCATGAGTAGGACAGGTTCTTTATTTTTATTTTATATGTATGAGTGTTTTGTCCACATGCATGTCTGTATCACTTGCATACCTGGTAACTTCTGGGGTCAGAAAAGAGCAACAGATCTCTTGGAAGTTGGAGTTACAAATGGTTGTGAACCACAGTGTGTATGCTGGGAATGGCACTCCTGTTCTCTGGAAGAATAGAAAATACTCTCTTCAGCCCTGAGTTGTTTTTAAGTTTTTGTAGATTGTATTCATTTTGAAATTGAGCTGTATTAGAAACAGATTATTTGATTGATAGTGGTATGGGAATACATTGCTTAATATTGGGATTTGAACATGAGATATGGAAGGCTAGGGTAGTAGGTCTTGTCCCATCCACCTACCTCTCTTTAGTATTTTAGACAGGGAATTATGAAATGAGACCTGTGCTCCAGCCTGTAAACGACAGGATTCAGTCCATTTTGTATTTTTTTTTAATTTTTTTTTTTTAATTTTTGAATTTTTATGCAATAGAAATAAATGTCAAAATCATAGACATATCGTGTGCTGTTAGTATATGGTTTATACTTGAAATAATATCAGCAACACTATCTGGAATCAATAGGTTGTAGAGTGTGTGTATGTAACAGTAATAATTAAAAATTTAAGGGGAGTGGGGGGATGTGGGAAGGGTAGGAAGGAGGGAGGAAGTGTGATGTAATTGTATTTTAATTTTAAAAGTTCAGGAAAGATTACTTGTTTTTAGGTGATACTCAGAAATCTTGCCTGCTGGAGTTTCAGGTGTATTATAATAAAAGTCTGATGCCTAAATGTTGTTATTTTTATCTTCTAGGGCTTGTGTTTCTTTTGGTCCTAAGAATCGTTCAGTTGGAGCAGCAGCTAAGAGTCAGGTACAGTGCCTGTCTTTCCTCCTATAACGACTTCTCTGAATCTTCACTCAGCACTAGGAGCCACCCCCCCTTTTTTGAGATAGGGTTTCTCTGTGTAACAGCTCTGGCTGTTCTGGAACAAGCTCTGTAGATCAGACTGGCTTCGAATTCACAGAGATCCACCTGCCTCTGCCTTTTGAGTCGCCATCGCTGCCCGACTTAGAACCTAGAGCCCTCTTTTTATGTACTTAGTGGGATATGATACGTTTGATGCAAATGACTACTATATGTTGTTGCCTGGGGTGTTTTTCCTTCTTTTTGAGGTATGGTCTTATGTTGCAGGTTCCCTTAAAACTCAGTTTGTAGCTCAGGCTGTCCTTGAACTCAAGATCTTCCTGCCACAGCTTCCCATGTTCTGTGTGCCAGCCCACTAAGTCTGCGCAGATTTTTTTTAAAGCAAAGGGGTGTTGACCTTTGGTGTTTGAAGTCTCTTCTGCCTGGCCTTTCATCTTCATCATGTTTAAGGTTATTGTTAATCAGGTTCCACAAGAAAGAACACTAAACTTGAATAGGCATATTAAGAGACTTGGCATCTTCTTTTTCAACCAGGATCTTGAATATTTGCTTGTTTCTGAGTAGCCAGAGCAACAAAGCCCCAAGAATCTGTTACCCTGAATGTCTGAGATATCTGTAGAGTAAAGGAGTTCCATATTTGACCTTGTTACAGTTCAGTCTGGAACAACAAATGTATGACTAGCTTTTTGGACCATGCAGGACCTAATATGAGCTTAAGATGATGGTGCTTGTTGCTGGGGAGATGGCTTAATGGGTAAAGTGCTTCTTTCAGAAAGTAAGATGAAAAGCAATAGAGGAAGAAACCTGACATTGACTTTATGTACACACAGAAATAAAGAGAATAGTTTCTTGGCTGGGAATGGATAGTTGGTAGTGTGCTTGAGGCCTGGATTCATTCCTTACCTAGCACTACATAAAACAGATGTGGCTTGTTTTATAATCCCAGCACTTGGATGGTGGAGTGTCTTCATAAACACCATGACCAAAAAGCAAATTATGGAGGAAATGGTTTATTCAGCTTATACTTCTGTATCACTGTTCATTGCCAAAGGAAGTCAGGACAGGAACTCAAGCAGGGCAAGAACCTGGAGGCAGGAGCTAATGCAAACACCATAGAGGAGTGCTGCTTACTGGCTTGTTGTATATAGCTTGCTCAGACTGTTTTATTAGAGAGCTCAGGACCAGCAGCCCAGGGATGGCACCACCTAAAATGGACTGGGCCTTCCCCCAATGATCAATAATTAAAATGCCCTACAGCTGGGTCTTAATGGAGGCATTTTCTCAATTGAGGCTCCTTCCTCTCCGAAGACTCTAGTTTGTGTCAAATTGATATAAAACCAGGCACTGTGTGGAAACAGGAGGGCTAGCATTTCAGTGCTATCATTGCCTATATAGCAAGTTTGAGGCCAGCCTGGGATAAATGAGACCCTATCTCAAAGAAAAGTGGTGCTTTGTTAGTTGGTTTTTACTTGAGTGCTTTATAGTTTCATTTGTAGAGTGCTCTAAATAATTTTGAAGGTGTTCGATATGTTTACTTTCAAATGGTTGTTTTATAAATGTCAGTGAATTTGTTTCCCTATTGAGTACAGTTGCTGTATTACACTGGCTGCCTGGTTCTGTGCTGTTTGTTGATTGTGATATACTGAGTTTCTGTTTCAGGCCAGACCTCACTTGGAGGCCTCACTGAGCTTTTCCTGTCTGTGCAGGCTTCTTACATGTCTTATGCTATGAGTAGGAGCACACATTGATCCTGAAACTTAAAATATCCACCAATGTTCTGTTCTCTGTTGGTTACTGTGTATTCTAGAAGAATTAAAAGATGGGTCTAGAAAAGTATAGGAAATGTGGATGTCACCTATTCCACCATTATGTCTAGAAATGCCTGTTATTATCTTTCTTTGGATTAAACCTAGGACCCTGTATATTTCGTGTGCATACTCTTCACTGACGTGTGTTCCCAGCCTCACTGTTACTGTTTCAATGAATGAGTAATCCTTTTGTTGTTTGTAAGCATCCAAGTGCTTGTACCACACAGATACTTGTCCTTTCACTTCAAAGTGCTCCCCTTATATAGCATTTCAGTATCCGGACATAATTTATTTCACTTTCCTCTTATAAGAATAGTTACAAATGCTCTCTCAAATAGTCTTTGTTCTATATGTATACTCTGTGGTAAATTTGGAGCTGTGTGTGCTAGTGTGCATGTGAATCCAGAGTTGTGTACATGCCACGAATGTGTTTGACCTCCTACATCTCCAGCTCTGTGGGAAGTTTGTTTAATGAGAATTTATGAATTAATAAGTATTGATGAATTTTTTCCTGGAAAGAATGAAGCATAAACTATGAGCAGTTTTAGAAGCTGATAGTCATTTTCTGTAAATATTAAACATTTAAGAACAGGAAATATTTTGGTAAGTGCAGTGGCCTGACTTGATGGAAAGGAACAAGCATGCTAGATGGATTTTAGTCCTGCCACTGAGACTCAAGTAAGTTCCTTCTTCTCATTTTACCTGATTTAGAAAGATTGAATATCTAAAGAAAATTGAAACTTGGAAGTCTATGTTTTCCCCACATCTCATTTCTGTCTGTCTGATACCTTTTTCTTACATCTCATTTATCTGCCTGTCTATCTGCCTGCCTGCTTATCTTATTTTAGCCATCCATCCATCCATCCATTTGAAATAGGAATTCTCTAAGTAGCTCTGGCTGTCCTGGAACTAGACTAGATTGACCTAGAACTCAGAGATCTGCCTACCTACCTCCCAAATTTTGGGATTAATGGCATGAGCCACCATCACCTGGTCTTTTCTCCCACATCTTTATTTTTATTTTTTTTAAATCTTCCCTCCCATATCTTACTAACCTCTTTTTGCATTTGAGCATTTATAAGATTGTTACAGAAAGACATATTAAATGGGTTAGTGAAGTAGCCATGCTCTTGTGTCCCAGGGTAGAATTTTTATCAGGGATACATGGTTAGAAATGGAAATAGGACAGCTTATTAAGAAAGGGAAAGTACTCATGAGAATGAGCATAGGCTAGATAACTGAGGGCAAACTATACCTTAAAAGTATTGTTAAGGATATGTGCGTGTGCATGCATGCCTGTTCTTCTGAAGACATCATTCATTATGTAGCCTGGTTGGCCTGGAGCTTTGGGTGGTCTTTTTGCTCTTGCCTCTTGGATGTTGGGACTGCAGTCATGTCCCACTATGCCTGACTCTGTAAGGAAATTTTGTGAATTAAAAGGATTCTAACTGGGACTGGAGAAGTGGGTCAGGTTAAGAGCACTGGCTGCTCTTCCAGAGGTCCTGAGTTCAATTCCCAGGATCCCTATGATGACTCACAACCAATCTATAATGAGATCTGGCACCCTCTTCTGGCCTGCAGGCAGACATGTAGGCAGAACACTGCATACATAATAAATAAATCTTGAAAGGATTCTAACTAATCTGAGACTTGAAAATTGAAAACTAAATGATATTTTTATGCTATTCTTTCTTCTAGGTAATTTCCAATGCCAAGAACACAGTTCAAGGCTTTAAAAGATTTCATGGGCGTGCATTCTCTGATCCATTTGTGGAGGCAGAAAAATCTAATCTGGCGTATGATGTTGTGCAGTTGCCCACTGGATTAACGGGCATAAAGGTAAGGTTCTGCAGATAGCTGTTAAGAGACAGCATTTAATCAGTTTAGTGTGTGTCAGTGTTATTTTGATGAAGCTGTAATATAGTAAATGTAATCCATTATAATCTTGTATGTATGAGTCTTTTGCCTGCACTTTGTACCTGGTGCTCTCAATCGAGAAGAGGGTTGTGGATCCCCTGGAGCTGAAATTACAGAAAGTTTTGAACCCTCATGTGTGGGTACTGGGAATTGAACTCCTGTCCTCTGGAAGAGCAGCCAACAATGCTCTTTAACCACTGACTCATTTCTCCAGACCCTGTAATGAAAATGTTTAAGAACATTTCCTGATAAAAACTGGTAGTCTTTGGTTTTGGGAGATGTTGGTGGTCAGTCCTGTTCTCTGTATTCAAGGCCTAGGGAGTGATGTTAATTTGGTTACTTCTGTTTGTGGTGTTCACAACAAGAGCTGTCTTTCCAAGGTGATATTAGAGAAGACTTGTGGATGAGCAGGGCAAAGAATAACTTCAGAGTCTTTAGCCAGGAACATGGCTGTAGTCTTGGCAGTAGGACTGAAGCTGTAAAGAAATGTTTTATGGAAGAGTGAGTTTAATCTTTATCTGTGAGACATGTACAGAAGAATCTTTGTGGCACAGTAGTGACCCTATCACACAAGACTAAGAGGTTGGGATTTGGGGTGGGTAGTGTATTTACAGT
This sequence comes from Ellobius talpinus, assembly GCA_001685095.1. Lineage (NCBI taxonomy): Eukaryota > Metazoa > Chordata > Mammalia > Rodentia > Cricetidae > Ellobius > Ellobius talpinus. Next base: position 4,569 of record LOJH01015153.1, on the reverse strand, counting down.
TACAGTCAGGGAGTAAAAGGAATCTAGGTGAATGAGCTTTAGAGCTGGTATTTGATAGGGCTTTTTTTGTGATAAGGTTTTATTCTGTAGCCTAGGCTTGCCTTGAATTCACCTGCCTTGGCCTCCTGAGTAGGGATTACAGGTGTTAGCCATCGTCCTCAGTTATTTGAGACCATACTGGTTGTAGAAATAAGAATTATGAGATTTTACTGACTCACATGGGGCTGGGGGTATAACTCAGTAGTAGACCAATTTATGAGGTCTAGATCTAATCCTAGTACCATAAAAACAAATAACACCTAATAGTGAGAAGTCTGCGAACAGTATGGTTTGACAGTGTAGCTGAGAATTCAACTTAGAGAGAAAGGGTTCTCTGAAAGAATAATCAATCACCAGGTGGTTTAGTGGGGAAGGGTGCTGTCAACGAGACTGACAGTGTTATGAAGTATATCTGAAAGTTGTCCTCTGGGTGACCTCTTTATACACGCGGTGGCATGTACCCATCCCTCCTAAATAAATAAATGTAATTTAAAATGTAAGGTACCTGTGGCAGTAATCTCAGTTTGAATGGTTCACTAAGGGATGAGGCTGGAATGCAGCAGAGGAAAAGGGGGAAAGGGTTTGTAAGGAAATGGGAACTTGTTAAAGGCGAGAATTATGCCACAGGACAGATGTGGCATAATAAAAAGGAGGAAGAAGACTTGGGGGAACTGGTTCATGTAGACACAAAGCATAGGAACTGACCCAGAGCCAAGCAGAAAGTCAGTAGGTGGGGCAGGTTACAAATGGGCTCAGGAAGGGCATCTACCCGTGTCTCTGTCATGACATAAAGTGAGCAAGTGGCAGCTTCTGCATTGAATTAGAATTGAGGGAAGTGAGGAGATGGTTATTCAGACAAGCTCCTCTCCAAGTTGAGATGTTTTGGATGTTATCTGCTGGGTGGGGCTAAGCGTCTGGGGGAATGGGTTATCCTGCAATGCTTGAACATGCCCTTTGAAAGGGTTGTAGACTTTATCCAGGGCAGGACTTTGTCATGAAATGCTTCCTGAGACTTGGTCAACATTTATTCTTTAACCCAACAAGCCTTATTGTGGCTATGTAGGTTCTGGGGCATAATGATCTCAAAACCACTTGTGTCCTGGTTAGGGAGATGAATAATGTAGACTCATCTATACAGTCCACAGACCACATAGTATGCCAAGTGGTATGGCGGTCCTTTTATGGCAGGACAGGATGATTTGTTTCTGGCTCAGATAATTGCATCAAGGTTTGCTTTAGGTTGTGGTCATCTTTCATGAAGTGTCATGTTTGGAAAGTAAGTTAAGCAAAAAAGTGACTTTGAAGGTAACTCTTTGTAAAAATAGCATTCTCTAGTCCCTTCTTGAGGCACTATTCTGTTGAGTAGAGCATACAGTGGACTAAAATTGGATTCTTTTGTCTTCTTGCAGGTTACATATATGGAAGAAGAGCGGAATTTTACCACCGAGCAAGTGACTGCTATGCTTTTGTCTAAATTGAAGGAGACAGCAGAAAGTGTTCTTAAGAAGCCTGTGGTAGATTGTGTTGTTTCGGTGAGTATGTCTCTGTGGTTTTAGGGAGCTGCCTTAAGCAGGGAGAAGAAAGCTGTTAATTACAAGTAAAAATTGTTCTTGTGTCAGGTTGTAGTGGTAATCTTGAGAAGTTACTATTTTTGAGGCAGGATCCCGTTTTTGTCTCCTATGTGTTGGGATTACAGTGATACCGTGCTCAGAAACCTAGGCTTCATTTTCTTTGTTTTCTATTTTTAGAGACAGGATCTCACTGTGTACTCTGGGCTGGCCTGGGAGCTTGTTGTGTAGACCAGGTTGATCTTGTACTTGGTTGCTGTTCACCTTGATGTGCCTCTTGACCTGTGCCTCTTGCCTGTGCTGCAATTCCAGTCATGACCCAGCTTGCCTGGCTAAAAGGAAAGAGATCATCATCACCCTACCCACTCATACCACCTGAGCCAACTCAGGGCCTCTTGTCTGTCCTTCAAGCCTCACTTGAAACCCCAGTTTTCTCTTTAGTTTTTCAATACCTAGTGTAGTGCTTAGGGACAGGGTAGCTACTTTATTGATTGAGTTGAATGTTAGGTGTAAATGTCTGCCTCCATTTTTCCCCCCTCCTGCCTGTATCGAGTACTAAAAACACTTATCTTCTGTGTGTCCTTGTTTAAATGGGAGCCTGGCTACTGTAGTAGTCTTATGTGTTGTATGGTGGATCTAGAGGCTGTCGAAGTGTGGGTCTCTATATGCCTTTGCCATGTAGTGCCCTCATTGTGCCATTGTTGTCTCATTGTCCTAGTTAGGACTATTGTTGCTGTGGTGAAACACACGATCAAAAGCAACTTGTAGGAAAGGGTTTATTTGGTTTATGCTTCCACATCACTTTCGATATTTTGAAGAAAGTCAGGGCAGGAACCTGGAGATAACGGATTGCAGAGGCCACAGAAGAGCTACTTACTGGCTTGCTCCTTATGACTTGTATTGCCTGCTTTGTTGTAGAGCACTGGACCACCAGCCCAGTGGTGGCCCAACCCACAACGGCCTAGACCCTTCCCCATCAATCATTAATAAAGAAAATGCCTTATAAGCTTGCCTACAGCTCCATCTGATGAAAGCATTTTCTTAGTTGAGGCTCCCTACTCTCAGATGATTTACATGTATCAAGTTGACATAAAACTGTCCACCCCACTAATGTTTTAGCTCTTTGTCCATTTTGTCTTAATGGGTTTTTTGATGGCAAAGCAGGGCTGTTAGGTGCACTTTTCACTTAGTTATGGATAGTAGTTTTGTTTGACATTCTGGGGATTGGAAGAATAGAAAGACTGTCAGGAGCCCAGGTGAAGCTGATTGCTTAGTGTAGCAGTTTTTCAGCATCTGGGTCACAACTCCTTTGAGGGGGTCTAAGGCTCTTACACAGGGGTGCTAGATCAGATATCATTCATATATTACTATTCATTACTAGTAAAATTACAGTTATGAAGTAGCAGTGAAAATCTTATGGTTGGGGGTCGCCACAATATGAACTGTATTAAGGGGTCACATCACTAGGAAGGTTGAGAACCACTGGCTGAGTATGGATTACTGTGCATTACATTGGTCTCCCAAACTTACCCCTTTTCTTTGTCTAACCCTTTACTTTGAGTAATGCTGAAATAATATTTATATGAAATAGTCTGATGTCTAAATGGCCTTTTTTTTCATTTTGAGGGGTTAGGTTGGTTTAAAAGATGGTTTTCTAAGTCTTGCTTTAAAGTTCCTAAGACCACCGGGTGGTGGTGGCACACGCCTTTAATCCCAGCACTCGGATCTCTGTGAGTTTGAGGCCAGCCTGGTCTACAGAGCTAGTTCCCGGACAGGCTCCAAAGCTACAGAGAAATCCTGTCTCGAAAAACAAAACAAAAAATTCTTAAGACCTCACCGAGTTTGAGTGAGGGAGAATTCGGCAGTCAACAGACACTGCAGTAAACAGAGGGAGAAGGTAATGGAGCAGCTTGTGGTGGGAAAGAGGCACAGGTGCATAGGTGTAAGAGCATGTGTGACACATTCTCCATCCAAAAAATGTGGCCTGGGTCTAGAATTATTTTAAGTTTGGTTCCACAAGTATCCTACCCAGCATGTACAGCATTCTGGACTTCAGGACAGCAGGTAGTCAGCACAAGTTACATTGCTTGTATAAATAATTTAGTACAGTCAGCTATTTTTATTTGGTTAAGAGGAAAATCCCATCAATTTATTTTTAAATTATCTTTTTGAGGCAGGGTCTGTTTAGCTCAGGTTAGCTTTGAACTTTGGCGTCAGCCTCCTAAGTGCTAGGATTACATGTATGCCTCTCCACAATTAGCACTAGGGAACCTATTAATCTAGTTCCTGAATGCCAGGCAAGGACCAACTTTATACAGGCCTTTGTAAAGAGTATGCTTTCTATTGTAGGTTCCTTGTTTCTATACTGATGCAGAACGCCGGTCAGTGATGGATGCCACACAGATTGCTGGTCTAAATTGCCTGCGGTTAATGAATGAAACAACTGCAGGTAAGAGTGATTAATGAATGAAACAGTGCAGTTAAGAGGGATTGATGAATAAAACAGCTGCAGATTACTTTTGTTACTCTGCTCTTGGACTTGTTAAATATTGAAGCTGGGTAACATTGAATGCTGTGATACTCTACATGAATAAATTATTTGGTGCTTATAAAGAATTTGATTCTGTCTCCCAACAATACACAGTGTAGCTGGTTTCTGAGATTAAAAAAACCTGTTTTTTTAAATTAATTAAATGAATTTTAGCATTTAGAAGATACTGTATTGAACTTAATTTTCCTCTCTCTTGTGTAGTTGCCCTTGCATATGGAATCTATAAACAAGATCTTCCTGCCTTAGAGGAGAAACCAAGAAATGTAGTTTTTGTAGACATGGGACATTCTGCCTATCAAGTTTCCGTATGTGCATTTAATAGAGGAAAACTGAAAGTAAGTATTTTTCCAGAGGGAAAATTACAAACTTTTAAGTGACAAATTAGTTAGGTTTTTTTTTTTTTTTAAAAAA
>LOJH01015151.1:5612-22460 GCA_001685095.1 Ellobius talpinus | reverse complement strand
AAAAAAAAAAACCAAAACACACAAAACAAGGGCAAGGGCTCTTAATGACCGAGCCATTCTTCAACCCCTGCCCCCAAACACACAATAAAATTCCATAAACCCCAGAATTACCCTGAGAAAAATGAAGGACAAAGAACTGTTGGGTAGATTGAGCCTGGGGAGGCAGGTGAGATGAACACTGGGCCTTGGAACATTTGTGTCTTAGTAGGATGTTGCCTAAGTCACAGGCTGGGTTTGCTTGTTCAGGTGTGCCTACCAAGGGATACTGGGCCTTAGAGAATGACTCAAGGAGCTAACTCCTGGTGCCCACATGTAGGTGTCGCCCCCAGCAATGGCCTAACTTGACTGTTCCTGTTAAAATGGTTTTTGCTGAAGGTCTGACAGTAGAGCTGGGATTTGAACCCAGTCAATCTGGGGCCAAAGCCATCCTCTATTCTCCATTGGACTCCTCCTTGCAACAAGGTAGGGAACGTGAGGGTTTTGAGTCTGGAGATTCTGGAAAAGGCATCGGTCCCTAAGCAAAGCCCTATGGGCAGCTGAGGTTCTAACCCCACCCCCCTATGATCCAACAGAGGTCCTGGAAACCATATGGAGTTCTATAGGTACTGGGCATCTCTCACATCCCAGTTCCTGACCAGAGGGAACAGACAGTAACTCCATTACCAAGAATGGATAAGCATGGTGAGTGGGGCTAGAAAGGATGCAAACCAAGATAGGACCACTTGATCCATCTTGGACCAACTAGCCCATCACCATGGTGACATTAGAAAACCTGAACCTTTTCTCAGTTCCTCATTCATGTTGTTTTCCTACAAGCCCTCTGCTTTGTCCTTCCTAAACATTCTTATCCTCTACCATCAATTCTCTTATCTTCACTTGTTCCTGTTCAGACCTTGCTCCCCCTTATCTTCTCTGTCCTTGATGTAAGTGTGTGTAAGCAGCAGCTCGGCTGCCAGCTTGTATTCAGGGTGGGTCCTCCCGCGGCAGTTAAACCAACCTAGAAACCCCTTCACACAAACTCTCTTAGGTGTTTTTTGATCGTGTCAGTTTAACAGTTAAGATTAACCAACAGTGCCCAACACACACACACACACACACACACACACACCTCTTCTTGCCCATTGTTATCATTCTATTCCATTCCTAACTTGGGGAAAAGATGGACAGTGGTCTATAGAAATTGTCCCTTGACCTTTCCAGGGCAAACCCCAAGTGCTGCCCCTCTTCTTTGTGATGTAAATCTGGCTGTCTTGGGGCTGCCTATGTGCTGATGGATATCTTCCAGAGAAGACCTGCTTGGTTTCAGCTGAGGAACTTGCTTCAGGTCCTGACTGTTTTGCAGTTATGATGTCTGTCTGTCAGTTAGAGAGGGGAGCATGTGGCTGAAATCCACTTGCATTTGGCCAAGCCTGAGAACAGTTTCTGGTTGAGTTAGTTATGCCTATCCAGCCGGTCTCCTGTGACACTGGGCTTCGACCACTAGGGAAAGTCCAAATCTGGCAGCAGAGGCAGGCAGATACTTGTGAGTTCCAGGCCAGCCTGGTTTATATAGTGAGTGTCCTTGTCAGACAGAGCTACATAGTGAGAGTGTATCTAATAATAATGTTAATATTAATAATAGATTATGATAATTGTTTAAACAACCATAAACGACCACCTATTGAAATGACAATTGATGTTTATTAACGTTGGGTAACCCTCTCCTTCCGTGTTGGTAATACGCGTTCGTTGATTGCTTGCACAACGGCAAACAGGAAACTGTGTGCTTTACCCAGACATTATCTAGAGTCAGCCTCACAACCACTCTTGAGGTAGGTACTACTTTTCCTGCTTCAGAGTGGAGGAAAATGGAGCATGATGGCAGCGAGGTGACTTGCTTGGAATCCTTAGCAAGGAAGCTCAGGAGGGCGGGAACTCGGCAGCAGTCCGGGAATCTGGGACTCCGAAGCCCTTTGGCAGGCAGCATCTATCCAGCGGCATCTCCCCCACGCATGCTGGATTCAGGCTCCTGCAGCAAGCAACCAGGACAACCGGCTGCACTGATCCCCTCCCCGCCTGCAGGCGTGAAGACCCCTCTGTGGAGGAAGGAGGTGGAGCAGCCCGAGGCCAGGGAGGAGGAGCTGGAGGACGAGTCGTCGTCGTCGTCGTCGTCGTCGTCGTCGTCGTCGTCGGTGGAGAGGCCGGACCCGGAGAGCACAGCGGAGGTCGAGGAGGATGGCGACTCGGGGGAGCGCGAGGCCGGCTCGGTGTCCTACAGCCCTGTGCGCCAGGAGCCGAGCAGCCAGCAGGTGGCGCTGCTGCGACGCTCAGACAGCAGCTTCTGGGGCTGGCTCAGCCCGTTCGCGCTTCTGGGTGGCCTTGCGGCCCCCGCGGACAGGTGAGATGCAGGCACCCGGGGCCGAGCTTTAGGGTGGAGGCCCGCAGGGCCATTGAACACTCACGTTCCCGGCCCGTAGGAAGCGTGGTGCCCCGGAAGAACCATGCGTGTTGGAGACGCGGCGGCTGCCACCGCGCCGCGGGGGCTGTGCGCGCTGCGAGATCCTTTTCTGCAAGAAATGCAAGAACCTGCATAGCCACCCAGCTTACATTGAGCACTGTATTCTGGAGCACCCTGACCCGGGTAAGGCGGAGGCCGCCGGGAGCTCTGAGCGCATCCACTCCCAGCCTCTGCGCCCGCAAAGCTCCAAACTCTTCTATCTCTAGTGCGTTTCACAGAACTGTCTTTTAAAGCCGCCGTCCTTAGCGCCTCCTTCCAGTGAGAAGGCCCACTGTCGGTTCACGGTCCCACCTGTTGTCTAGCTGAACTACAGCAGGCACTACTCCCCAGACTGTATCCAGCACCTACAGCCCTTCTGACCCACGCCTCCAATACAGTCTCACTGGCATCTTTTTAGGTCCTTCTGGCCAGGCGAACAGAGGTATCGCTTGAGAAAAATAGCTTCGGGGTTCCCTCAGCCCTCGAAGAAATTGCCTCTTTCCCTCTAACCCCTCAATAAAGTTTCTAATCAGAGTCTCCTGAAGTGGAGTGGAGTGATAAAAATGGGACCCCTCCTTTCTCTCTCCTGGGTACAACCCAAAAAGCAGGGCCTAGCAGGGAGGTTCTTCCGTGGTCTACCCAGGACCGGGCAGTACAAAGCACTTGCATCTAAGGGCAGTCAAAGACCATTTTTTCCACTGCACAGAGAAGAAAGGAGGGCACAGGGCCAGCAATGCCTCTGGGGAACTGCAGGCTGCTCCCCTGCCAAATCATTCTCCAGTCCCTGAGAGCTGGCTTGCGGTGGTCACAGCGTGTGTGCAGCGGTGTTGGTAGGTGGAGGAGGAGGCAGGGTGGAATGGAGATCCAGATGCTAAAATTAATACCGAGACTGGCTCCGACAAATGGGGAAAGTTGGGGAGCTGGTTCCTTCTCCAGGAATCCCAGCTATTCTTGGCTAGACAGAATGGGCTTCGAAATGCTGCTGCGTGTGTGGCCTGGAGAATGGGGCCATTGAGAGCAAACAGGCCTCACCCAATCTGCGGAGCTGCACGGAGGCTGCATTCCCAGTGCCTGCAATGGGCAGACCCCGAAGGACCCTCGGCCGTTTTCCTGCTGCACAAGTCCGGTCATCTGGAAGGCAAACTTGGTGAAGATGGCCTGCGTTTCGAAGAGAAGTGCACCCCCTCTCTCCATGACAACCATACACACACAGCTGGCTGTCTCTTAGTTGGATGTGAGAGCATGGTCTCTGTGTCTCAAGTACCCCGTACCCATCTGCTTCTACTGAGAAGGGTGGAAGGTTCTGCCCAAGGAAGACTGCTACACCTCTAGGCTGACCAGCTGGGGGTGCTTCTTCGTCACCCCAGACAAAAAGTCAGGTCCAGAGGACCACATTCCCTTTGGCTTGGCCTCTTGATCCAACAAAGGGCCTCTGACAGTGGAGAGGAGCCTTCACTGCACCCCAACTTGCTAGTGGTGGGAGGTAGGGTGAAGTCTCTGATAGAATAATACGTGATTTCCCAAGGAAGGAGCCTGAAAGGCCTAGAAAGGGCGGTTTCTGCAGAGTAGTCTCTCCCCCGGTTGAGTTTTGCATCCTCTTTTGTGGGACTCAGCCCTATGGGCATGCTACTACACCTTCATCGGAACAATCCCCTCAGGAGTGGGAAGGAAAGAGGTCCTTGAAGGAAAGGGCTCTGGGAACCCTGTTTTTGTTTCTCCTTCGACCACGGGAATAAATGCAGATTTCCTGCTGGAGGCGGTGCTACTGGGAAGTTCCTGCGAGGTTCAAGGGTTTCCTAGACAGGCCCCGCCCCAGGCGGGGGTGGGGGTGGGGCGAGCAACCACGGTTCAACTGTTCTTTCGTACCCGGAGCCTTCAGAAGAGGGCACCTCCTGAGTTGGGATTCCAACAGCCCATCCAGGGCAGCTCTGTGGCCCAGCGGCCAGAGCTGGTTACCCGCAGTTTGGCTTGATCTAGGTGCCAGTAGTGGTCATCTCTGAAGAAGACGACGGAGCCATCCGGCCTTGGCAGGGCGCCACTGACCTCCTCAGGGACCCCGGCCCAGTCCCTCAGGCTGCGGGGATAGTAGGGCTCCACTTGCATCGCCACTCGAGCCAGCACATAGTAGCGGGCGCCCTTGAAGAGGACAAGGCGGCGCAGAGGCGGGAAGAAGAGAGCTGCGTCCGGGTGACGGGGCAGACCTCTAGCCCGGCACAGCTGTGAGTTTCCCCCTACAGACTTCGTGCCCTGGAACCTCCAACATCGACTCCCTGTGGGGCATTGAGAGAAGCAGCGTGAGCTGGAGGCGCTCACTCATTGTCCTTCCACCCCATCTCTGTCCCCTTGGTTCCTTCTCTTCTGAGAGCCCCAGACCGTCAGTTACCCTTGCAGTCAAAGTGTGGCTAAGAACTAGGGAGTACACGGTAGAGGGGAACCGGTTATGGCCTAGACTCCCAGCAGGTGCCAGCAGAGAGCAGACGTTGCTGAAAGAATCCTTCTATCCCAGGCTGGGGAGGGTAGGAGGGTGTTGGGGAAAAGGGTAGGGGTGGGGTGGGTGGAGACGGGATTCCCTGCGTCGGGAGTGAAAGGGAAGATTGAATAGATCGTGTGCTGTCCACCCTTCAGCCACTGCCTTTTATCCAGCTTCCTCACACCTGTGCATTGCTTTCCCTATCCAAGAAATGCAAGTTCCAAAAGCTAAGTGGCATGCCAGCCTCACATAGCCAGGATGGCAGGGCAGACACGTCCAGACTTTCTGCTGACCTGCGGACTGGAGAGCAGGTCTCCCCCTACTGTTTCTATACCGGTGACCACCGGGACACTTGCTGCTCCCAGCAACTCCATCCCTGAAAGGAGTCTTTCCTGGGCCACGGGTTTAACAATGAGTTCCACCAGGGACTCATTGCTAGGGATCCTCCCCTCTCTTCCTTTCGGGTAGGAACCCCCTCGCATCGCAATCTCAGCTGACTCAGGGTTGATACCTTTGAAGAAGTAGAAGTCTCCATCTTCCAGTGACACTGCAGCAGCCTCAATATTGGGGGGCAGCCCAGGCCACCTTTTCTGTAGTGCACGGGGCTCTGAAACATTGCCATCCGCTGTGACTTCCCAGAAGTGGCTCCCTTTGAAGACGTACAGCCGCCATTGCCCATCTGTCCCCAGACAAGAGATGGCGGGAAAGGCCATTGGCCTCCTGCTAACTTTGGGGGAGGATGCTGCCTTAGACCCGGTTTTCCAGACAAGCCCAAGGTGGGACGCACAAGGGGGCTCAGGGAAGTAGGATTTCAAAGCTGGGACTGAGCCTGACCCCCCTCCCCCAGGACAGCACGTGACTCCGGATACCTATACTCCAGATACCTCGATTCCCTAGTCATTCAGCTATGGGAGCCCTAGAGATGCGGAGAAAGGAAAAAAGACCCCAGACGCGGTTGGGATCATCTTACCTACAGTGATGGCATCAAAGGAAGAATGGCAGTATTTAGGACCTCTGGTTTCCGGGCGTATCCTCCGGGAACTGTGAGGGTCCCAGGCCTCAAAGTCAGTGAATAGCTTTCCGGGGAGTTGAGTGGCCACTGAGCGACCCAGAGGCTTTCCTTAAGATTCAAGAAGAGAGATAGCAGACATGGGTGGACATACATACATGGAGGGCTCAAGACCCTTCGTCTGCTCTGCCCATGATCTGAGACCCAAGGAAGGAGAGGGGAGGGGTGAGAGCAGCCCTGGTTCTTGGTGTTCACCAAGAGTGCACTAATCCAGGAATATCCTCTCCCAACAGCCCAGAAAAGAGATAACACGAGACTGGAAGACCAAAGGGTTCTGAGCTAAGGGCAGAGGTTTGCACTCATGAATTTCTTGGAACTGATGGAGAAATGGGGAAAAAGCAGAGCCTGCGGATATTCAGATTTCAAGGGTGCCTGAGGCTTTAGGACAGAGAAGACTGGAGCAAGGAAGTGACAGGGATGGGGGGGATCCTGTTTGAGGAGCCAGAGTCCGAAGACTGGAGACCCTAGGGGACAAGCGCAGAGTCAGGAGCGGGCTGAGTGCTCACCGTACAGGTTCTGCACTGCTAGCACGTCGTCCCAGCTGAGTAGGGCGTCGCGGCCCAGCTTCTTGTAGTAGGGCGCCATGAGCGCGCGTGGCGCGGGCGAGTGCGCGAGGCCGAGCGTGTGGCCAATCTCGTGCGCGAGCACGACGAACAAGTTGCGCCCTCGGCGGCGGCTCAGGGTCCAGCGCTCATCCCTGTCGAAATGCGCTTCGCCCCGGCGGGGCAGGAAGGCGTGGGCCAGGGCGCCCCCTGCGAGCGGCACGGAAGAGGCTCGGTGAGCCAGAACCAGGGGCTCTCCCTTGCGCAGACACCGCGCTCCTACTGTGTGTGTGTGTGTGTGTGTGTGTGTGAGATTTTCTAACTTCCCTTTCTAGTCTGATAGGCGCGGGAATGCCAGCAGGTGAGCAGATGTCTAAGGAAGGGATCTTAAGGGAAGATCACGGTAGACTCAGCTAGGGACCAAACTGCCTGGGCTTCGAAGATGCTAGATTTACCATTTACTGTGTGATCTTGGGCAGACAGCTTAATCTCTCGGAACGTGTCACTTGATTCTTAGAACAGTGCCTATCCTAGGCACTACTAATATCGGTTACCCCTAGAAGGAGGATGATAAGGCTTTGTGCTGTTTCCTGACCTGGCCCCTTCGTGGGTTATGTTCAGGAGTCGGCAGACTGAACACAATGTGCTTCTATGTGTATGCACATTTTCTTTCTTAAAAAAAATTTTTTTTTGAGTCAGGCAGTGGTGGCCTATGCCTTTAATCCTACCTAGCTCTTGGGAGGCAGAGGCGGGTGGATCTTTGTGAATTCAAGGCCAACCTGGTCTACAGTGTGAGTTCTAACCTCCAGTACTCAGGAGGCAAAGGCAGATGGATTTCTTCGAGTTCCAGGCCAGTCTGGTCTACAAAGAGAGTTCAAGGCCATCCTGAACTACAGAGTGGGACCCTATTTTTGTTTGGTTTTGGTTTTTTGTTTGTTTTTTAGCTAAGTGTGTGTCAAGTGTGTCATGTAGAAGACACCTTGAGGGACTCAATTCTCATCTTCTACCACATGGGCTCTGGGGATCAGTCTGCATATAGGCTTGAGAGTGAGGGCAAGCAAGCACCTTCATCCACTGAGACATCTCACACCCACCCAACTTCTTTTGGACAGGGGTCTTATTTGCAGGCCTGGGGTGTGTGTGTGTGTGTGTATGTGTGTGTGTGTGTGTGTGTGTGTGTGTGTGAGGTATGTTCACCTGTACAAGCCAGAGGCTGATGTTGGGATGTTTTTCCTAGTCACTTTTTTTTAACCTTTAATACGTTTACATTATTTTTTGAAAGAGGGTCTTTATGTAGCCCTGCCTGTCCTGGAACTCATTATGTAAACCAGGCTGACCTCTGCCTATCTCTGTATCCCAAGTGCTGGAATTAAAGGTGTGCATCGCTACCACCCAGCTAAATTGTTATTCTATTATGAGTATTAAACTTGCATGTATGTCTTTGTACCATGTATGCCTAGTACCCTCAGATGCCAGAAGGGGGCATCAGAGTCTCGGGAACTGGGGTTACAAGTTGAGCAGCCCTTAGATGATGAAAACCCATCTCAGATCCTTTGGAAGAACATTGAGCCATCTCTTCAGCCTTCTCCACCTTTTTTTTTTGAGAGGGGCCTCTCACTGAACATAAAGCTTGCTATTTTGGCTAGATTGCTAGATTGGCTGGCCACTGAGACCCAGAGATTTTCCTGTCTCTGCTCCCCCCCCATGCTGAGCATCTGAACTCAGGCCCTCACAACTATGCAGCACTGAGTCATCCCTCCAGGCTCATGGCTACCAGAGTGCTGGGGTTACAGGCATGTGTCACCACACCTGGCTGATGTGTATGGTTTTTTTATAAACATATATGTCCTCGTGTTCCTGTCTGTGGGCCTCTCTCTCCCTGCTATCATAGGAGTGAGCAGAAGGAGTTGAGGGCCTCAATGATTCTCACAGGTGAACAGCCCATCCAGAAATGATTACATGTGTAGCTTCTAGGTTCTCTTGCTCATACACACCTGCGCTAAGGTTAGCACACAGCATTGTGATGATGTTAGCCTAGAAGGCTCATCAGGAGTCCTTGCAGCTCAGCAGGGACTGACAAAGGCGGAGGCAGAGCCTGGCAAATGCAGGAGGAATTCACAGTTCCTGAATGTGCTTCAGCCACCTCCAGCACTAGCCACTCTGCTTAGCTCTCACTGGAGGGCTCAAATGGTCCATATTCAGATTCTCAAGGCCAGTGCTGAGCACAATGGAAGAATGTGCTCATTCTTTAGAACTTTTATATTATTATACTGCAGAGGAAGCCTGCAGGCTGGGGACAAATGGAAGCAGCTGTGGCTGGGATCTGTGAAGCACTTCTGCGAATGCCAGAGTAAAGGCCTCTTGTGCTAGCTGTCTGGGGGCAGGGGAGAGAAGGGCTGATGGTGGCCTCTAGACACCTTATAAGTCTGCTCTGGAGAACAATAGAAACACGGGCCTGTCTAGAAGCCGGGGTAGACAGAATCGCAGACTGTTCTCCAAAAATCCAGCACACTCTAGGGTAACCAAACCTTATCTGGCTGTCCTTTCAGCTATCCGGTACATTTTGGACAGAGCCTGTTGTTCCCATTTTACAGATGTGGGGATGGAGGGTCCTTTGGAGGAGAACCTGGCTTGGCCATGGTTTCAAGGAGAATGGAAACTGCACTGCCCACCCCCAGGCTGCCTCTCCTAGTCAGGGGGCCCCTCCTGCTGTGTGGAAAGAGACTTTGTGGCAGCACCTGGGCCATCGAAGGCATTGGCCAGCCCATCATTGTGGTCCCCTTGGAAGAAGGTGAGGCGGATGTCAGCAGGGCCCGTGGCCGGGGCCTCCCAGAACTCCAGCGCTGACACGTTGCTCCACAACTGGAAGGCAGCTCGCACGGCCCCTCGAACAGCTGGCTCAGGCAGGTGCTCAGGCCAGTTCACCAGGCGGTAGGAGAGATGCTGCTTGTACCATTTGTTACCTGTCACCCAGAAAGGCCGCGTGAGTCACGTCTGCTGCTGAGACTGGTCCCCACAAACCAAGTAGGATGGGTTGGCCTGGCCCCAGGGAGCCGCTGACCTGGCTGATCTGACAGGGAACACTCAGCCCTGGCCTTGGGCAGCCTCCTATTTGATTGGAGGGAAAAATAAGTCTCAGCTGAAGGGAGAGCACACCTTGGGCAGACTACACTTCTCTGGAGAGTCTCCAATCTAGTGGCCTAAGAGATAACAGCTGATGGTAAAGATGTAGCTTCTGTCCAGAAAAGAACCCCCTAAAGGATCAGTCTGAACCCCTGGTCTCGGGTCTCATTCCTTCCCACAGCCCAGGCTGAGCCTGAGAAAGCTCACTCTTGCTGACAAGCACTCTGAGCCTGGTCCTCAGTATCTGGATGGAGAGTCGTTGGGGCCACTAAGGTCACAGCTGCACCTACCCCAGGCTCTCCCTCCACCCTCATGGTCTCCTGTCACCTCCCGGAGTCTGCACTCTGCAATTGCCAGAACCTAGGGCCTGTGGCTGGCCAAGAATCAAAACAACCATATATTTGAGGTCTTTCCCTGCCCCCTTGCCCTCCTCCCTGCTTCCTTAGGGACTCTAGAGACCTCTAAGTTGAAGACAAATAAGAACAAAGGGTATGCTTTGTCACAGGCCCAGGAAACTTTCCCCTCTCTTCTTACTTAAGCTTCTTCCCCTTTGCCCCAAACCTCAGTTCCTCCCCAAGGGCTGGGATCTGGCCTCTGCCATAGCCCCAGGTCATTCATTACATGGGGGGCCATCTGCAGTTTGCTGTTCGGCCAGGAACAGAGCAGCGAGAAAATCTGGCTTCTGAGTTTGTCGAGGATGGCCTCTGAGCACTGTAGCTCAGAGACTAAAATCCCAAATGGAAGCCTCAGAGCTTGCAGGCCAGATTCTCCAGGCCTAGACTTGGATGACTGGGACCCAGGGGAAGGCGCCTGCCCACAGCTGCAGAGTGCCCGAGAAGCTGAGCTGGGGCCTGACCCCTGGCCCAGTGCTGCTCCTACAGTCCACACAGAGAAGCAGTCCTCCCTGCAGAGATGCCAGGCCTATAAAGCTGCCTAAACATTAGGGTCAAAGCTTAGCAAGGGCTGAGATTCCCCAGATGGGAGGGAGGTTCACTCTGGCCCTCTCCACCCATGGAAGTGGGGGTGGGGTGTGCCCCACTCCATTCAAGGCAATGCATCTCCTTGGGCTTGTTTGGCCTGGCAGCCACCCAACCACTGCCTCTCAGCCAGTGACCAGTCCTCAGGGAGTGAAGAGGGAACTATTTTGAGGAAGGGAGGGAGACGGAAGGTGGAAGCAAGGCTAAGGGTCCATCCAGAGGTGTCCACCCAGGACAGTTCATCCTTAACCATGAACACTCTGCGGCTTGCTGTGAGTCTTCACAGGGCACAGAGCAGTGTGCACTGGGCTCTCCCATATCCTGTTGTGAGGGATCCGACTTCAGACTCTTCCTGACTAACATCACCAAACCTTTAACCCTGTAGCAAATGGTATAGGGTGGTTCCTTCTGCAGTTATAGCCTGTCATTTCCCCCAACCCCAGGCGGGAAAGAAGGAGGGTAGTAGCCATTTGAGTAGCCAGGGAAGGTGACAGGTCTCAAGAAAAAAATCCTCTGTGAAGTGGGGTGGGGGAAGGGTAGGGAGAATGAATAGGAACAAAATTGAAAAGAAAAAAAATTTAAAAAGAGTGTTTTCCTTGGGAGGGACCAGGAAGGAAGGAACTGCCTGTGTGTTTGGGTAGGGACAGCACTAACCCTCTACCTTGGCACCCCAGGAGAAGGCTGGCTGTTTCTGACCCTAATCCCAAATCCAGCCCGGGGAAGGGCCGCTTTCCATAGTAACCGAAGGCCCCCAGCATGTGGTATTGCCCTCTATGTCCTCTCTCCAGGGTCCCAGTGGGAAGAGGCAAGGGAAGGAGCTAAGGAGGATAGGGACAGGAAAGCTAGAAGCATGGGGTAGAAGGACTATGGAGCCCTGACGCCCAGCAGGGAACTGATGATAGCACAGGGTAAAGGCTGAAATCACAGTCCTGAACGTACAAGCTCTCAGCAATTGTGGAATCTCTCCAAGCCTCAGTTTCCCCCTCTGTATAGTGGAGTCGATGAGGTTTACCTTTTGGAATAACATTGTGAAGTTGCCTGGAATGTGGTGGGAGCTGAGAACATGCACATTTGCTTTCATCTCCTTTTTCAACTCAGGTGACCCATCAACTCTGTGCAGGAACAGGGGCTGAGAAATCAGCCCTGCAGGCACAGAGGATCAGGTACTTCACCTGAGGTTGGCAGATGCACACATATGAATCCAGGATGCCCAGTCAAATTTGAATAAGAAAATATAAATACAATTCCTTATTGTTTATCTAACATTCGAATTTATCTGGCAGTCAGGTACTCCACACTGCTAGCTACAAATGCACTCAGCTGCTCCCTTGGGGCAGAAGATGAGCTGCAGCCAGAAGGAAGCATCCCCAGAGCTCAGGCTCAAGTGTTTCTGGGCCTGCTCACTTCCCACCACATTCTCACAGGCCTCTTGCATTCAGTAATCCCAGAGAGCTCTTCTTTGCAACCTAAGAAAGTCTGACTCCTTCATGAAGGATGAGGGATCAGAACTGTTATGGTTTTCGGCTATTAAGAGACAAGCCACGCCCACTCCTGGCGACCCCTGCCCCCCCGCCATCTTGGATCTCTCACTGTTCTCTCTTGGCGTGTCTCTCTGGGGGGGCCCTCTCTATCTCTCTCCTCTTCCTCTCTTTTCCTTCTTTCCCCATTCTCTCTCTCTTTTAAGTAATAAATATCCAATTCTATTCTATGTGCCTTCTACCCGCCGCCTGCTCACACCCGCCCGCTTGGGCGGCTCTCCCCGGACCTGCCGCGAGCTGTCTCTGCCTGGGACTGGCTGCTCTGTGGGCCTGCCTGNTTCTTTCCCCATTCTCTCTCTCTTTTAAGTAATAAATATCCAATTCTATTCTATGTGCCTTCTACCCGCCGCCTGCTCACACCCGCCCGCTTGGGCGGCTCTCCCCGGACCTGCCGCGAGCTGTCTCTGCCTGGGACTGGCTGCTCTGTGGGCCTGCCTGCCTACTGCCGCCGGGGACCCGCCAGCATTTCCACCTGCTCGGGATCTTGCAGCATTTTTAAAAAGAACCAGGTGACATGACTTGGTCATGACAGCTGATACCTGAACCCAGTGCCTCGTGCTCCCGGGTAATGGTCTTTCTGTTCTGGCCTGTCGTGAATGTGTCCCTCCCCTTTCCCCCTTCACTCTTCTTCTCTGCTGCCCAGAAACACAATGGGGTGGACAGCATGGTAACACCTAGGACACCTTGACCCCAGAACTGACTGTGGATGAATACGGTCATTCAGAACAGGGCAGTCAGGAGGGATGGATGGAGCAGAAATGGCCTAGCACATGCTTGGGAATGGCCACCCTGCAGCTGCCACAAGTTCCTTAGCCATCAACTAAGAAATGAAAGCAAATTCTGGGCATTCAATCATGTGTTCAGTGAGTGAGGTCGGTAAAAGCAGCACAAATAAAAGTGGCCACCATCCAACGTGTGTACAGTAAAATTAATTATACTTGAAAATCTGACAGAAAAACCTTATCTTGTGAACAACCTTGAAAGCTGCAAAAATTGAACAAAGAAAAACTGACTTAGTCAAAGGAATCATGGTACCAAAATTTCACATAGCAAAACTTAATATTTGTGGAAAACTGACAGAAGTATCAAATATTCATAATAGTAATTTATAATTGTAGACAGGGAGCAATGGCCCTGGCAAATCTGAGGGAGAGAGAAGAAGGAAGAAGAAGAAGAGAGAGAAGGAGGAGGAGGGAGGGGAGAAAAGAGGGAGAGGAGGAGAAGAAAGAAAGAGGAGGGAGACAAGAGGGAGAGGAGAAAATTTTTGATGTAGGACAGTGGCATCCTCCTTGGCTCTGGGTTCCAGTCACAGCACTGGAAAGAATGGAGCAGGAAGGGAGAGGAAGGGAGGGAAAGAGAAGAAAAGGAAACGTCCCAACAGGAGAAACTGTACAGCACATAGAATGGACTGTGATGAGATGTTTAATATGGACAGGTCCCCTGAAACACGAAGATTAGTGGAGGCCAGGACTGGCAGCAGGGTATAATGGGGAGCTAACTGATAACAGGCATGGGGTTTCTTCAGAGGACAATGGAAATGTTCTGGAAAGGAATTAGCTTGTGGTAATGGTCACACAATTCTACAAATAAAATAAACCCCTCCAAATTGAATACTCTAAGTGGTAAATTGCACGGCAAGTGAATTCCATCTAAATAAAACTTTTTTTAAGGTGCTATGAACAAAATAAAACTCATCGACAGATCACATCTTGGTTGAATAAGTGTTATGAAAAGTCTCAATTCTTATGGAAATAACTTCAATAAAATATGAACAAGAACCATTGACAACTGTTTAAATGCCCTGCATAGAATATTGATCAGAGAATTAAGTGGGCTTGATGGGGTTTAATCTGGAGAATACATGTACAATGAAAATTCATCAATGCAGATATAATTTAGAGTTAAATATCCGTATTCATGATTATGATCCTTAGCCAAAAGATCTGCCCCTCTTCTGCCAGAGGCAAGAGAGGATTCTTTCGAGTCCACACTCAATTTGGCCACATTTCTTGGCCAGGGGCTCTTCTGGGCACCAGGGAATCCCAGCCTAATTGGATTTCAGTGCACTCACCTGGCTTTGCAAAGCGTTTCTTACGTCTCATTTTGACCTGGTGCCCAGCAAACAGGGCACTGATCCTCTCTGCCCAAGCTGCATGACTGTCAGTGTCTGCAACCCCACAGCGTGGACGTGTCATCTGACGCAGTGTGGCCTGGTCCAGCACACCGCTGATGGGCAGCTGCGACACCCACTGGAACTCTCTGCCAGGAAAAATGGAAAGGACTGCAGAGGAGGGGGACAGAGCTGGTGTCTTGCACCCCTTCACATCCCTCCATCATACCTGATGGCATTGCTGAACTGAGTGGAGGCTGCAGCTTTGGAGCCCTGCTCGCTGAAGTATCCGTACTTCTCCAGGAATGCCTGAGGGAGAGAGGAACATGCGGCATCCTTGTACCCAAAGGACTGAGGCACTTACATCCTGGCCAGTTTCCCCTCCTGTCCTGAGAATGTAAACTATAGCAGAAAAAAAATTCTGGGATTAAAGTCAAAAGGCCATCAGGACTAGCTGGAGGCTTGCAGGCAAGCTCCTGGATATATCCCAACATCCGGCTTTCTTATACTCTTCTGGCATTGCCAGAAATCCAACAGAGTGTGCTGGACCATGATAGGTGCTGGAGGAGGGCTGTTCTAGGTTTGATTTCCATCTCTCAAGTTACTTCTTACCTACATAGGGAGTTCAAGGCCAGCCTGGAATGAATGAGACCCAAGAAGGAAGAAAATGAGGGAGTGAGGAGGGAAGGAGGGATTTTATTTTCACACCCAAGGTGTTGTTTATGGGACTTTCTCAATGCTTTATCACCCCACCAAGTGAGCCTCATCCTCTGTCAGTCAGCTGCTTGTCTTTCAGCTGCCTGTTTCTCAGCTACAGAGTAGTTATTATTAAGAACTATTCTTTTATGAGGACTAGCCCAAAGCACTTAAAAGGCACCTACCACACCGGAGGAAACCCCCCACGGAGCAGTTAGGGTATGTGCTGTGCATGTGTACATGGTCTACATGCATCACATTTGCTTTGAAACATCTAAGAGCTCTAGGAGCTGTAGACTGCTGGTTCTGTCCTGCTTGGTCTTGCATAAAAATTTCCCTCTGATTTTAGCTTCTTTTTAATTCTCCTTTCCCAAAGGTAAGGATGCTAAAGTCCCTTTGACATCAAATATACTCACCACCAACCTTTTACCCAATATAAAAATATGACTTTCTAGAGATGTATATTTTGAATTAGAAATCTGCAACTTCCCCAGAGGCAAAATGAACATAATTGGATAATGTCCCATGATCCCCTGGCCTTTTATTGTCTGCATGCCCTCACATACACAGAAGAGGGTCTCCCAGTGACCAAGTTATTGGTGCCAGCTGAGAGAAGAGGGTGACTCATCATCCTCACCCACCACTAGTTCTGTCTTTTGGGGAGCTGGTACACTTGGCTTCCTGCTTGCCAAGAGCATTGATGAACCCCATAAACCATACCTTAGATATGAAAAACAAGTCCCTCCTTCCTCTCTCATTTTCTTCCTTCTTGAGTCTCATTTATCCAAGGTTGGCCTTGAACTTCCCCTATCAGCCTGAATGACCTTGAATGAAGATTAAATGACCTGTCTTCCTGCCTTTATCTTCTGAGTGCAGGGATTACGGACACACACCACCACAGCTGGTGTATGTAGTGTTGAGGATTGAATACAGGTTGTTGTTCATGCTAGGCAAGCATTCTACCAACTGAGCCTCATCCCCAGACCTTCAACTTCTTGACTCTAATGTACAGTGTCTTAAATTTTTATTTGTTTTGGGTCAGGGTCTCTCTGCGCAGCTCTGCCTCACCCAGAGTTTACTGTAGACCAGGTTGACCTTGAACTCACACAAGTCTGGCCCCGTCTCTCTGCCTTTTGTGTGCTAGAATTAAAGGAATGTGCCACCACAACCAGACCCAATATCTTTTTTGTTGGCTTATCTATACAGAAATAATTTTCTGATTTCCTTGTTCTCTTATCCTCACCTTTCTTTGCATGTTTACTAACTCAAAGTAATTCCAGTCATAGCTGCTGCCTCAGGTCAAACACACAGCTGGAAGAGACCAGACCCTCAAAGGACTGGCAAGCTTCCTCATGGGTTTCATTTACATTCATTTCATATTTTCCATGTCAGTGTGTCCCAGCAATCCAAGCACTTGGGAAACAAGGGAACAATCAGAAGGGCCAGCCTCACCTACATAGCAAGTTTGAGGTCAACATGGGCTGTACGAGACGAGACCCTGTTTCAAAAAACAAAACAGGAGCTGGAGAGGTTGCTCAGCAGTTAAGAGAACTTATTACTCTTGCAGAGGACTGAGGTTCTGTTCTCAGTGCCCACATAGTGGTCCACACCACCTATAACTCCAGTTCCAGGGAACCTGGTGCCCCTTTCTGACCTCTGGGAGATTCTCCAGGCTTGTGGTGAACAGGCATGTATGTATATACATAAAAGAAATGTTTTTTAGAAACCCAAACAAACCAGGTGGTGATGCACGTCTTTAATCCCAGCACTCAGGAGGCAGAGGCAGGCAGAATTCTCTGAGTTCGAGGTCAGCCTGGTCTACAGAGTGAGTTCCAGGACAGCCAGGG
>LOJH01015150.1:0-23387 GCA_001685095.1 Ellobius talpinus | reverse complement strand
ACAAGGCAACCCTGTATGGAGAAGAATTACAAAAGCCAAAAAAGAGAGACAACCCCTGCTTCCACTGGTAGGAATCCCACAAGAAGACCAAGTTACACAACTGTCCCGTGTATTTAGTGGGTTTAAGTCAGTCCCATGTAAGCTCCTTGGTTGTTGGTTCAATCTCTACGAGATCCTATGAGCCCATGTTAAATGATTCTATTGGTTTCCTTTGTGATATGCTTGACTCCTGAGACTCCTACATTCCTTTCTTCCCCTCTTCTGCACGATTCCCCAACCTCCTTCTAATGTTTGGGTGTGGGTCTCTGCCTCTGTTTTCATCAGTTGCTGGATGAAGCCTCTCTGATGATAACTGGGCTAGATGCCAAATCTATGAGGAAAGTAGATTATTGTTAGGCAACATTACTTTGACAATGTTTTTCCTCCAATCAATTTTGGTTATATCCTAGGACTCTGGACCCCTCAGCCTCTGGATTCTGACACTCCAGACAGTATCATGGAAGGACCCAATTTCCTGGCATGTGTCTCAGGCTTAACCAGTCGTTGGTTGGCCACTCCCACAGTCTTTGTTTCACTTACCCCATCACATGGCATAGGTAGCACAGGTCATAGGTTATGTGGCTTGTTTGGCGCCCCAGTCCTTCCACTGATAGTCCTGCCTGATCACAGGACTTGGCCAGTTCAAGCTGCTTATCCCCTTTTGCTGGGAGTCTTAGTTTGAGCTGGAGTCCTTGTTGTAGATTTCTGGGAGTTCGCTATCATAAGGTTTTACCTGACCATGAAATGACGCCCTTTTCAGTCAGCTTTCAGTTCTCTTCCTCCTGACAAGGGGAAAACTCTTACGACAACATTATACACTACTGAATTCTCTAGAAGAAAATATTAACTCCAAATCATGAAGAATAAAATACATCCAACCTCTTACTTTTATTTTCCCTCTAGAGATGTTTTTCATAAATAAAGTGTATCAGGAAATTTAAAGTGCTCTATAAAGAGTGTAAGCAATATGGATTTCATTTTCTTTTCCACAGAACTTGGAACTAATTTTGAATAATATGAAACTCTTTGGTAACTTATTTTGAGATATTTGATTGAACTAAAAATAAACTATGACAATTAAATAATTTTAGACTACTAATTTATTATTTATTTATCCCAAAAATGTCCAGTCCACGAGTTCTGCCACTCATTAAATAAGAATATCATATAAAATTTCTTCTGTGTTGGTTTGTTCGTCTGTATAGTAAGATCAGTATCTATCAATGTGAGCATTAGTAAAGCTAATTTATGCCATGAGCTTCCTTCAAGGCCAAGAATATGATAAATACACCTAAGTGTATTTATAATGGTCATTCTTACCATGATATGTATAAATCCATTTCCATAAAATGTCATTTCTCCTATGTAGGTGTATAATCTTAAACACACACACTAAGTAGGAGGAAATACGGTTTCTAAACTCTGAATTTTTTATGTATTTTCTTCCTAAATAAGATGATAAAATCTAATAACTAATAATTCCTCTTTGAAATGAATTTTAAGTAAATTGAATTCTTCCTCCACTGTCATTAAGTTAAACTCACACAATTCAGTTTTGAATGCCCTAATGCAATTTATATTGTTTATAACATTTTACTCATGACATGCATCAGATTTGGTCGAAATAATGCAATAGTTTATTTCTCTGCGTGTTTCTAAATATATACGTGGTGAAGACGTGGAAAGCCTTGTGAATCTAGGGACAGAATTCAATGCTAAACAGTAATTGGAAAAGATCGGTTGCTTAGAAACTGCATAGAACACTGCTTTGTTTCAAGTGACAGGTCCTACAAATCAAGCATTAAACTCATAGAACCTTTTTAAAATTTCAACAGTGCAATTGATGGTAGTTTTAATAAGCTTTGACACATAACTTAAAATAGTGCATTTCAATCATGCAGAAGGCTCACCAAAATAACCTACAAATACTGATGTATTTATATTGAACTTTGCTTGCCGACTTTATGAAGCTTTAGGTTATGTATGCATAAACTGAACCCAGATTGAGGGTAATGAAATATTCTTCCTAAGAATAATCACCCCTTCAACAAGAGCTGCATGTAATCAGCTGTGTCATGCACCATTGAACTTTGTACATGGGGCTTTCTATGGAATTGCTGTTTGGTGACATTTGCAATTGGATGCAGTTATTAAACAGTGTAAGATGCTAATTTGTTACCTGGTCAGAGAGGAGGTCCTTTCACTCCTACTCAGTTTTAAAATGTGATGACCCTGAAAGTGAATGAAATAAAGAGATTCACTCAGAGAGAACAAAAGTCATGATGTGCAGCACTGACTAGTCACCCTTTGTTTGGCTGCTTGGAAGATGGATTTCACATGCATACAGGCAAGGCTTCTGACTTGATGATGTCCCCGCACTCCCACTATGTTTTTTTCTGAATGCCTCACTATATATTAATCTGCTCCTTTGGTTTCAAAAGTAATTGCTAATTGGAAAATAATTTATTTCCACATAAAATTGTTTCTGATTCTCTCCTTTTCTGGAAATCTATTTATTTGACCCAAATCTGATGTGACTTAAGGCTTACTCCATGAGATGCAACTCATACACAAGATTGCCCAGGTGACCAAGAACCAGAAACTAAATAACCCCAAAACCTAGGGTAAAACCAAATAATATTGGATGAGATAGAGAGGAGAGAGAGAGAAAGAGAGAGAGAGAGAGACTGAAAAGGAGCACCAAAATGACCCCTAATGATCTTCTATTATACTAATAGATCAGTGGCTTATAAGGTCACCATGAGAGAGGCTTCTTCCTGAAGCAGATAGGAACAAATATAATCAAACATGGAGACCCATAACAAAGTTAAATTCCCTGATAGGCAGACAGAGAGGGAAAGGAGTCCTGACTAGGTGATAAAGGTGGTGAACTTCCAAATCGCTTTTTCCTCACCCTCAGGATTGAGGACTTCCTCTCCTGAGAGCAACTCCTGCTCTTGGACTGGCTCAACAAGTTCAAGGCTAAATGGGATCTGTTTTAAAAAGTTGGCAGCCAATCAGCCATCCTGTCTTTCCTCAAAATGACCAACCCTAAATTAGGGGAGGAGGACCTTTAAAGATTTTAAAAACCTAAACCTTAAAGAAAGGGGAATAGTTGCTGCCCACACTACCCCACCTCCTTCTGAATCTCTATCCTCCCTCTACCTGCTGTATGTGTGTGTTTCTTCACTCTTAATAAAAACCTTTCTTCGACTGCTTAAAATTCAGCATTGGTGTGATGATATGTGCCTGCTTTTATTGGTTCCCACTAAAGGCACTGTTTGGGAGAGTTTTATGAAGCTGAGGGGGTGGGCCCAGATGGAAGACACTTGCCACTGTGAGCTATAGCCTGTTTCACAGTACCTGTCCCTCTCTTTTGCTCTGTTTCCTATCCAGAATGATGTGATAGCACACCCTTCCACCATGAGCAATTAGAACACAGAAACAATGAGCCCAAATCTGGAATTGCCCTTTTAGCTATTGATGTGAAGCATTCTGTCATAGACATGAAAAGCCCAGCACCAAGATCAATGTCTGAATTTAAAGGAAGGCAGAGATGCACAGAAGGGTGCTTGACACCATGATCAGATTTGCCTTGGCATTGTCCTGCAGATCAAGCAAAGAATGGGATAACTTACATCTAACTCAAAATCAAAATCAGACATTTTCTTTCTTACTTACTTTTTTTAAAAATGCTTTTAACTCTTATTGATTCTTTGTGGATTTTATATCAGGCAATTCCCTGTCCCCTTGCATCCACCCTCTGCCATTGCAATATCCCACCAAAGCAAAGTAAATTTTTAAAAAAATGAAAATAAAACAATTAAAAAAAGAAAAGAAAAAAGGAAAATAACCTCATTGTGGAAGCTGTGTTGTGTCCCATTAAGTCATAATGTTTACCCTTTAGTCCCTTTACCTTTACTTGCAAGTATTTATTGTCATGAGTCCTTGGTCTGGTCCTCAGGCCTCTACTACACCATTGATAGTGGGCTCTCCATGGGGTTCCTTGCTTTAGATGCAAAACCTAGATTCTCATAAACATTTTTAAACTCGAAACATGATGTTCTTTCCATCACAATATGATCATGAGTGTCCCCAAGATGCATGTGTGTGAACCTCAATAATGTGTACTCACAGTTTATGTACTTATACTGTTTCTCACACAACAAACCATGTTTTTCTTATTCTTGGCTCATAACATTAGTTTAACTTCAAATAACTATATGTATTAAAAAATATGACAGGTATGAAGCTTTGAAATACCAGTTTCCCCTCTAGTCATCTTCCTCATCCTGGTGTGAGTACCCACACAACTATGCCCTGGGGTTATTCTTAGTCTTCTCCCCCATTGTGTCCTGAGTACTCACACAGTCACTCTCCTAAGATTTTTACCGGTGCTCTCATTTCTTACATTTGTGATGTATCATTACACCCTAAACATCTCAAAAAAATTGGACACCAGCCACAGAAGTATGCTTCTTGTTAGCACAGGGCTTTCTGTCACAGATGTTAGAGAAAACATATGTTGTACATATAAAAACTTGAGTGTGTGCACGTTGGGGGTGCACATATGCTGTGGTTAATGTGTGGGTCAGGGGTCAGAGATCAGCAAACAGGAGTTCGTTCCCTAGCCCCTGGATGAGCTCTGCAGACAAAGAAAACTTTAGGACCCTTGAGATAAAGTTAAGAGTATTGTAACAGGAAAAACAATTTTTTTAATGAGTTAGTGAGTTTTGTCTTTCTTTACCATTTTATTTCAAACAAATGATTTCCATATCCTTCAGTACAGCTGCCCTAGGCTACAAAGCTGGGAAAAGATGGTATCTCAAATGAGGAAAATGATTGTAATTTCAAGTTTTATGTAGTTAACCACCTAAGAAAAGGAATGTTAGATATGCACAGGTTTTAAGTAGACCTTCTAAAGTCTAGTCAAGCTGAGAGAAGAGTACTGCTTTATTATTCTAATGTCCTCATTTCTCTTCCCTGATTTGTAGTGACAGAAGTTGCCTCCTCAACTTATGTCTCCATTTCCATCCTTGATCTTCCCTCACTTCCAAGATCTGCCTATGTACACATAAACAAGTTAGAACCATACTGCTTTGATATAAAAAATAATTCAAGCCAGACACTTAAAACGTAGAATGCAATTTTGATGGCTGCAAACATCTCTCCAGTTGCTCCTATGTGTTCATATCATATCTCACGGCAACCATATCCTCACTGGCCTCTAAGAACAATTTTTATTATCCACTACACATGCCAAATACATTTGCTACTATGGCCTTTATTCCCTTTTCTTGTCAGAGACTCAAGACTCCACTTATATTTGAAATCACCCCTGTGCCCTCTAGGACTACTTCTGCAGAACCTGTCAGAGTACAGGAAACTGTGCATCCCTAACAGGACTCATCAGAGCATCCTACTGCTCATTCACCCTCCTGCCCCTTCTTTCTGGACTAAACATAGCAAGGACAAAGACTATTATTAGGCATTAATCATCTGCATATTTTTAGAAGTTACCATTTATCCTAGTACACAGTAATTGCTTGAGAAACATTTTAGAGTGTTATTTGGTATTCACATTTGACATAGAGTGGTGTGTTAATTTTATAACTTTGATTTTTAGAAAATTATATTCTATAAATCCATAAAGGGCATCCAATAAGGATACTAAGAAAAATCTATGCAGACAAGAAAGTAGTTCATGTTGCAGAGATCAGATTCTTGACCAAGTTCAAGAAATAAGAATGGACTGACATTTGTAATGTGGACATTGCCATCCAAAACCCATACATGTCACAGAGAATACCTCAGCCTCCAAAGAAGGGAGCTCTTCAAGAAAGGAGAGAAGATGAGCTCTATTTCTTAGACAGTTCCTAAAGGAAGCTTGAATTAAAGCTCAGATATATGGGGAAATAGTCCCTGTGAACTGCAAGTAATTGAGTATTCTTAGAGCATAGAATGTGAATATGTGCTGGGAGAGGATGAAAAGAGGGAGCAAGCAATGATAACGCTGAACTAATTAGTAAAAAAACTCCACAAGGGCCTGCAATGCTATCCAAGGCAATTTAGGATTCATCCTGTTGTGATGAAGAATCAGAAGCAGTGGGTGTTTATGTGACTCCTTCAAGGTCACAGTGAGGGTGGACGGGAGGGAAACCATAATCTTACCCACAGCTTGATGACTAACTAGTGTGCTTTTCTTCAGGATATATTTTAATCAGCGGTGCATCAACATTACGTCTTGGAACCTCAATGAAATAGTGTAAAACTTGCTCCACTTTACAAGATGAGGTTAGTTGACAGAACTGGTCAGTCAAGGAGTAGATAGAGTTTTTCTAAGAAAGCATGAACAGTGGGTATTTTCTATGATGGCTTGCTTTCCCTTTTTCTTTTCTTTCTGGGTAAATTATGTTTGCATAATGACTCACTTATACCATGTAAATCTGATTTAAAACATGAAGGACCAATTACCTACAGGAATCTGCTAATAGTGAACTAAAAACCTGATGAAAACACTGAAAAAATAAAATATGACTAAGCAAGAAGCATTGCACTTCCTGAGAATAATGTTTTTCTAGAAACCACAGAAAACAAAACCAAGGCAAACTGTTCTTACAATTGTGCAATAGTAAAGAGTCAATGAAGAATAACTTTATTTAGTAAATATTATAGTTTAATGGCATGTTAGAGGCTCCAAGTAGAATCCTTATGTGCCTATCTCAAGTTAAAAATCAACCTCTATTTTTAAAAGAATACATGACTCTTGAAAACATTTAATCATCTATTTAAAAATAAGCAATTTCTAAAGACAAATTATCTGGACAAAGTTGCAGCAATGCTTGTGATCGATGCTGAGAAAATTCCCAGCACTCATGTATCATCAAGGGGATCACTCTGCCTCTGGACGCTTTTGAAATTGCTTTCATTAATTTGTCCTGGGGGCATGAAACGATGTTGGGGAGTCATGAGGTAAGTGTCATGGGCTTTCCCCTTTATAGGATAAGAATACACTGCAGAAATTTTCTTCTTTATTGGTGAACAGCAGATATTTTGATACAAATATGAATACAAAATTGTACTCTGTAGTTTACTCCCTTTTAAATTAAATTTCTGGCTCCCTCTTGGTGATTCAGAATAAAAGTCTTCAAAATTACCCAGAGATGCTAGCGAATTCTGAGTTGATGTTCTGGCCTGGTGAGGTCTTGCCGATCAATCGCTTGTGCAGTATCTGAGAAGGCTGTTCAAGCAGGGCTTTCCTTTGCTTCTTCCCTATCATTTCTCTGCAGACTCAACATGCAACATCATAGCATCAATACAACTAGAATCATTTTTAATATGTTCTTTTTGTTTCTATCTTATTCAGTCTTTTAAGAAATATTTAGTTGTGAGTACTTGTTCTTGTAGAGACTGGATTTTATTTCCAGGCACCCATATTAGGTGGCTCAAAAACATGTGTTTGGGGGTGTCTGATGCCTTTTGCCCCTGCAGGTACCTGCACTCGTATGAGCATGCTCACAGATGGGCACACAGATGTACATATAATTTAAAATAATAAAAAATATTTAAAGTATTTAATTATGTGGTTTATAATGAATGTACTGAAATTAGTTGAATGATGACAGCATAATTTGCCAAAAGTTAGATTTACTTTTATGTCCAGTGAAATATTTTGTCATTACTAACTCATTACTGTCACAAAATGTGAAGCCTTTTACACTATGAAACTCTATTTTGGGAAATTAACCTTGCATGTAGTATTTCTAGCCCTATTTCATTTCGCCCCTAAAAAGAATTGCAAGAATATCAGGGCTGGTGAGATGGCTGAGCAGGAACAAGTATTTGTGGCCAAGCCTGAAAAGCTGAGTTCATCCTGGAAACCTACATGATGGACAAAGGAATGCAGCTGCTACAAGTGTGCTCTCTTCTCCACATAAGCATTATGGCAGGCACACACACATACACACACACACAAGAATGTGCACACGTGCACACACATGCACACACACAAATAAATACTTGTATTAGGAACACTAACAATGTTTCAGATCACAAACCAAATGCCATACTTATTTATTTTCTTCTCTGCATTAGATATGTCACTATGTTTTGTTTTTAACAAAGGAAAGGCTGTTGAAACTCTGCTACATAAAGATCAGCCTCTGCAATTCTTTTCTAATTTTTCTCCACAGTTTTTTCCTTGAAATAAGTAATATTTCAGGAACATTGTTCTCAAAGAAAAGCGGAGTTGCTGAGACTGGCTCCTCAGGCATCTCCTGTGTGCTCTCTGGGCTATCAGCACCACACTCACGACTTTTCTGACTCAGCATCTGAAGTTTTCAACATCAGCATCTGAAGTAGCAAGACAGACTGCTCGCTACTACACAGTCATCTCACGTTTATCTCCAGCTCAATATACCTTAAACACAGCTCACAATCTTCCTTGTCCAAACATGCTCTGTCCTGGAACTCACTACCCAAGAAGATATCAGAGTTTTAAAGAAAAACTCAAGAGCAGGCAAGCTGTAAATATGGCAACTGTGCAAAGGATAACAGAGAAAAAGACCAAGGTTTCGGGGGGGAGTACTTATCCTATAAAAGGGTTGATTAGCCCCTTTTCTTTAGCACAAAAATCTACTCTCTGCTGGAGGCATTCATGGACTGGTGCTTGACAGACCTATCTAGATTAACTTCTTTTTTTCCTCTGTATTTGCTTTTTTTTTTATTTTCAAGACAGTATTTCACTAGATAGCCCTGACTGGAAGTCATTCTGTAGACTAGAGTGAACTTGAACTCACAGAGATCTGCCTGCCCCTGCTTCTTGAGTGCTGTGATTAAAGGCCTAATTTTTTTATATTTTAGACTATTAGGTCTTCAGCCAAGACTGGGGATAGATTCTAGTCTTTCAAGGTAGAAATAAATAAAATATATTTATAAAGCTATTTAGCTTTGCCTTAATGGGCTTCAATTAAATCAGAGTCCAGATTAAAACTACTATGAAAGATCCCCGTCATGGAAAAGATGGGCTGAAAGCAGGGAATAGATTTAACCCATATCAATCATGAAAATTCAGTGACCCAGTTAGAAAGCCTTCCTGGAAAGGGATTAGAGTCTGGGCTAGCATTTCATCAAAGCTCATATGTTATTCCTGGAGCAGTCAGGAGAAGCCAGAGCTCTTTCCATTGCTAGGCTCTGATAAAGACACTGAAGGTCTTAGCTTTTCAGGGTTTTATTCTAAACTGACTAGGCAGTTTCTGTCTCCTGTCATCATTGGTACTCAAGTCAGCACCTAATATAATTATCTCTAAATCCTCAGAAAGTGAGAATATAGGTGTTTATTTCATTAATAAATAAAAATTCAATTAAAGATAAAAAATCATTAGATGTAAACATGATAAAATTAACCATAAGAAACAACATTGACAAATTTAAGCAATATCTGATCATTTTCATTGTCAAATGAACTACCTTTGCCACTATGAGTTTTTGCTTTGTAATTTTAGAACGAAACAGCTGAAATTAAACTGTCTCCGAGTGTCACATCTACCCTCACTGAAGAAGAATGTTCACCGGGCGGGCCACACATTGTCCCTTATGGGGAAGCACTTTCTTGCTTTTTACACTTTAATTCTGAGAATGCATACCACTGTATACCCATGTCCCACATTCTAGCGTTCAGATGAAAGCATTGGAGACAATAACCATTCCCAATGATATGCTAAATACCACTCTTGAAAAGAAAGAAAATATTCAAATACTGTAAGTATTTGCTTTTCAGTCTTTCTTATTGAATTGGTGTAAATCCAGGGTTCCCCATGGTAATAATAGTAATTCTGAAATAGTTACAGAGTTTTACCAAGTGTCGCTGTATGTGTCACATTGTTTTGTGAGCTATTTAGGAACTGGTAAGAGCACAGCAATACATCTAAGGCACAGCAGTTTTCATGAGATCTTAAGAAGTTTTTGATTTTCAAAGAGAAGCAATATCATTCTGGACATGTTCACAGAAAGACTGATAAAAATATTTCCCAATCCAGGCATTTGCAACATTGAGGTAGACTCACTTCCCAGGGAACAGCTGGATGTAAATTCTCTAAGCTCACATGGCCCTCTGTCCAAGTTAATTGTTAGGCACGCTCATGTCGATGTGACCTGGCGTCTCTGTATTCTTTGTTGATGTGAGATACCGTCTGAACACACTCGTTCAGAGATTCTGCTCTATGATATCCTGCCCCCTCTTTCCTCTCAAATAAGAAAGGCTAAAGCTAAGGAAAAGAGAGTGAAAGCAGTTAATGGACATGAGTTATGAAAGGGGAGATAAAGCAATTGTTTTTTTTTCTTAGCTTTAATTATGTCATGATATTGTGTGACAGAATTTTCCTGGAAAGAGGCAACATATACATAACTACTAGCTCCAGATAAGTAGCCCATGACAGACCAGAGTGCTAATATCCCCAATGTTCAAATTGGTGAACCAGGAGTTTTTCTAGGCTTGCTTACAGGAATGTGGTTGAGGGATTACTTGAAGGAGTAGAAATGACTCACAAGAAGCCTCATCACCAAAGCCCACCCAGCATGGGTGACAGACACAAAATCTAGAAACCCATGTTATACTGTACAACTTGTAGGCAAGTGAGACAATGTCTTTTCCTGATAGATCATTTGATATGACCCTTTTCCAGACATCTGGACTGGTCTCTGTCTTTTCCTAGGCTGCTGGCCTGGTCTCTGCTTCCGGCAGCCAGCTCTACTTAGAGCAGCTTCTTCACAGTTTGGCTTGTCTGAGAGTGACTCTCAGCCATCTTTACTGTTAATATATTCTTGGAGAGAACGGGATCCAATGAATTTGGTCTGTTTCAGGGAATTCCTGAAGCCATTTGAGGTGTTTGCCCTCTGTCATGAGCTCATTTCAGGATGAAATGTTTCAGTATTGAAAGGAAGTGCTAAGCAACACATGGAGTTTTTAGTTTTGGTGATGGATGAGTGTATACAATACATTTCATAGTAAAATTGCAAATCTAATGTGAAACTCTGCAGCTTCCTTTCCTATTTTAGCTGTATTCAGAAAACTTAATTGGCTATAGAGATTTTGAGTCTGTTTAATTTTGCTATGTAATGTCATTTATTTGTTTATAATTAAGTTTATAAAAAACTTTTTATATTTGTCAACTTATAATTTCTAAAGAAACACAACTGACAAACCAATATTAAGTAAAGAGAAAGCATTCTGTTTCCTGGAAAACAGACTTCCTGAAGATGTAGATGTGTAAGACTTCCTTCTTTGTCAGTGCAGTACTTAAGAATTTAGTTGAAATCCATTTGGTTCTTCACATGCTGTTACAACCATGATTTTCAGAAAACTAACCTGTGAAGCAATGCCGTTCTGCAAACTGGGAATTGAGTTCAGGAGCACGACAACCCTCAGGTTTTCAGCATGATTGCATTTATCTATATTTAAAATACAAAGGAATCAACATGCTGGAAAGTAATTGCTCTGTTGCCAAAGGGGAAAAGATTAGGAAAACTGAGTTTGAGGGAGAAACTGCCTGGGTAGTAATCCCCTTTATTATCTACTCTAAGCCACAGATGATTCTATCTAAAGCCTAACAAATAATTATGTCATGAACTATAAGGTCAGAGGACTTCAGCAAGATTGCTGAGAAGTCCCACTATCAGACACTGTCCATGTTTCTAAGGTCACAACATCTCTCCGAAAAGTCTATGTTTGACAGCAGTGAATGTAGCACAGATGCTAATGTGCACAGCAGGGAAGAACAATTACAAAAACCATTCATTTACTAGGTGATCTCAAAGGCCTCTCCTAACTTTAAAATTCTATGTCTGTGTCTAAATTAGAGAGTCATTTTCACTTGAATTGACAAAGATAATCATGTGCTTTGCTTTAATTAAGATATTCTTTTTTATTAAATGACTGTGTATCCGTGAAAGGCATTATGTTAATGAGAAATTCAAAATACATCGGGAAAGTCAGGGTCAGGGAGCAGAAGAACTCTGACAAACGATGAAGATCTTGTGAACCAAGTTTGCTGGTGGAAGAATGAGAGGTAGGGGCTCTGCAGGGAGAATATATAAATGCACAGAGCAGGTGAAACAGTAACTGGACTTGAAGCAGCCTCCATGATGAAAATAATGCTTTCAAACCTACATTAATGGTCCCATGCACTAAATGATGGGCATACAAGGAAATGATTGAAGAAAACTTATACACAAATATACTTTGGAAAGAAAGTAAATACAGGAAATGAGATAGAACTCAGGTAGTAAAGTCAGGGTGATAAGAAAAAGCCCATAAACTGAAAGACTTATGGCTCTGCCACAGAACACTTTTTCAGCATGCACATAGTGTGATTTTGAGACTCACCATTGCAAAATATAATAAATAGTAAATAGATGCATAAATATCTTTAAAACTATGAAAAGTTAACAAAGAGAAAAAAAGGAAATGAAAAACAGATATTCTGATGTTAAATGGCCCCTGTTGGCAGTCAATACAAATGTTCTTAAAAGATGTAATGTTGCCACAGAAGGAGCGTTATCAGATTATTTCAGTATTAAAGGCAGAGGATGTTGGAATGAGATACAAAGCCAAACAATAGCTTTCACGGTCTCTATGTATCCACATGTATATATGTACATGCGTGTGCATATGGGTATCCATGTGTGTGAAAGAGAGACGTAGAGAGTGGTGCATGCCTGCGATCATATGATTACCAGCCCAGTCACCTGTACATGAACACATGGAGGCCAGAGTTCAGCTTCAGTTGTCATTCTCCACTGTACTTTTTGAGATAGATTCTCTATCTAAATCTGTATGGGGTGTTTTGGCTAGTCCATCTGGCCAGCCAGTCTTCAGGAAACTCATATCTCTGCATGCCTGTGACCTAGTGTCCTCCCATGCCTGCTCTCCACCCTGGTGATGCTAGGGATCCCTTTTCTAGACCAACATCCGTTATTACTAACAAACACAGCACTAATCTCATGAATTTTTCCCAAACCTAATCTTCATGTGATAAAACTGGTGTCAAGAAACTCAGTGTCTACCAGTCAGTGACAGAAGCTTGAGTATTGAGCTTTTCTTGAGTTTCCATGTCACATCTGCTCAATCGCTATTTTACTAAGAACATAGTATTGATCCCTAGTCCATGAATGGTTCTTTGAAGTCCATTCCCTATGAAAGGATACCTTGCTCAGCCTGGATACAGAGGGAGGGCCTTGATAATGTGATAGACTTTGTTGACTCCTCATGGGAGGCCTCACCCTCTCTGAGGAGTGGATTGGGGGTGGGATGGGGGAAGGTGGGGGAGTAGGATGAGGGGACAGAGGGGGAAGTGGGATTGGTATGTAAAAATAAGATTGTTTTGAAAATAAAAAATAAAGAATCCACATTCCTAATCAAAAGTTAATGCTTTTACTCTTTCCCATTCTAATTCTTTATTATAACTCATCAAATTTAATATAAACTTGCTATTTTGCTTTAGAAAATCAGTTTATACCACCATGTCATAAGTCAACATTCCACTTAAACTTAGACCTATCTGAAAACCTGGATCCACAGAGAGACATTTTCTAAATTCAAATCTAGGCTAAGCTGTTGAATTACATACTCCCATGGCACATTTGGCACCTCTATAATTACTTGTTCAGTGTCTGCTTTTCAAAATTAATTGCAAATACCATAAGGAATAGACTGCCACTGTGTTGCGTCACTCATTCCCTGGTGTTTGGGAATAAGTAAATGGTTAACAATTCATTAAGTGAAATTATCAGATGAATCATTCCGATTTACCTACTTACTGTCATAGCATGAAAGCCACTGTTGAAGGATGTAAGAAACAACCCTGTAAATATGAAAGGGATATATAAAATAAGTAACTATGGATTAAGGATTATTTTCAGGATATTGTTTTGATCCTAGTAGAGGTAAAGGAGTAAATTGTAGCAAGTGGTTAAAATGATTTGTGTGAGCTTCACAACTTATAACCTTGAAAGCCGTAGGATCGTCAAGGACTGAAATAATGATATGGTGGGTGCTCTTGAAATATCAAAAACAAAGCACACATTTTCTGTTCCTCAACTACAGTAAAACAGGAATCATAAAATCAATACCTTTGATCACAGCACATTTAATAATTCTTACATGGATTCTTGCATTCCAGAAAGCATTATGAAACCCAAGGGTTATACCGAGGCGTAAGAGCCACGTTCAAGGACAAAAGTGCAGAATGTTTAATGAACAAAGGACATTGAAAACTCTCACAGCTTCTCAGGTACTAATGTGCCAGAGAAACCCACAGAGTTGTATTTGATCTGTCTTTCTCCCCTGGGAATCTCATATTGACGTTGTCCCTGAAATTTCCCACAGCTAATCCTATCACAAGACTTAGGAGAATAGTAAAAGAGTATAATAGATCTTTCTTTTTACTGAAAATTCTTCCTAGGACAAAGAAGAGAGGTTTAAAATGTGGTTTCCATTATATAATATTCCCCTTTATTTAAAAACAATTTCTTTGTAGATCTTCTTCTTTCCCAAGTGAATTTTAACACATAACCAATAACCATTGCCCTTTTGCTCCGGCAAAATAGTGTTGAATACAGATTACTATAAATCCCTCTGAAAGCAAAACAGAAGAGGGTAATGTAAAGGAATAAAATGTGAACCTTCTTTGATTTTTTGCCACTCTGGGGACCTGGACTAGATAGTCTGTTAGAACTGTCTAGTCATGTGACAGATGCCCTCTCTCTCTTTTAAAAATGTTTTTGGAATTATAGATTGAAATATTATCTTAAAAGATTTCTATTTTATTCAGTATTAAATATTCTGATGGGAAAGTTAAAATGCAACAGATTACTAAGTACACTAGAATGCACATAATTGTTTCCCTCAAAGGTTGTGCACAATGGATATCGTTAACAATTAACACGATGGAATAGAAACAAATTGTTATATTAGTAATACATAAATGTCAAAATGAGGATTCTAGTTGGTTTTCTACCATTCAGTACCTAGGTGGAAAAACAAAAAAAATAATGGCTTGGAAGAAAATTTAAAAGTTATTTGCTGAGGAACAGGCCATCTGTCAATGCTCAGGGTTCACCTTTTCTGTCCACCAGGTAACTCTAGAATTTCTTTCACTAAGGAGTCTTCATTTTTACTCACTAACAGAAGCTTCCTATGTATTCCTGAGTGTTTATTCATTGGATTAACATTTTAAATGTTTCATACGATACATAAATTATCCATATATGATGCAATTATCAATCTTTAAAGTATGAAAATACCAATTCTTGCAATATTTTGACAGGACTTTAAATGTATGTGTATATACACACATATATAATATAAATATATATTTTGAAATTAAAGTGTAATTGCAGCATAATTTCCTTCCCTTTCTTCCCTTCAACCCTTCTCATGCAGCCCCCTTAATCTTTCTCAAAATAATGATCTCTCTTTATCTATTTATTTATTGACTTTTGGTTTTTCAAGACAGGGTTTCTTTGTGTAACCTTAACTGTCCTTGAGTTCTCTCTTTAGACCAAGGTAGCCTCCAACTCAAAGAGATCCACTTACTTCTGCCTCCCTATTGTTGGGATTAAACATGTGAGCCACCACAGCCTAGATTTTGGTATTCATTTTTATTTTTATCATGTGATATTTCCAAAGATATATTGGTTTTATATTGCTTATATCTTCGGAAATACCATGTAGATTACTTCAGTACCACATTTAATAACATAACATTAATGTGTAATTGTTACTTGCAAATCCAATAATAAAAATATAAGGAAACATGCAAAAACTGTAACATTACTTAATTACAAATAAAATATTGTTTTAACACATAAATTATGAAACCCAAACTTTACAAGCCATGTAAGATACAAAATTGCTAACTGATTCCTGGTAGAAGTGAAGTGATGCTTTACCACTGAAAATTTTAGAGTCTATTCTTTCAGCAACAATTATTTTCAAGGTTGCATGCTTTAAAAAATTCAAAACTCAATGAATTTATGTGTTAGCCTTTGAAAAACCACAGCTCATGTTGTCTTTCTTATTGAATGTTATTTTTTCCCAAACAAGTGTCTCAGTGTGGATTTAAAATCTCTTTGTGTTCTTAGTATTAAAATCTCTGTATTCTTAGTATTAAAATCTCTTCGTATTCTTAGTATTAAATTCTCTGTATTCTTAGTATTAAAATATCTTTGTATTCTTAGTATTAAAGTCTCTTTGTATTCTGCCATTAGATAATTGTTTTGTTATAAAGTGTCTTTCAAAATTATAGATATGCATAAGGCTAAAAGGTGCTGTTGTGATGGTAATGAATGCAATTGTACAAATATGTATTATTTTCACACGTGTGGCAATCATGAAAAAAACGAAATGTGTTTAGTGAGGCATACAAGTAACCACAGCACTCAAGAAGCAATGGAGGAATCACATGTCCAAAGCTATTGGAAGGGCATGAACGAAAACACTGTCGTGTAGAAACAAAGCCTGCAGCTGTTGCTCGCCAATAGGCTACATCTATAGCAAGTGCCATGCCTGGGATGATACACACAGACATACAAAACTGCAACATCCGCTCACCCTAAAAGAATTATATTATTGCACGCTCTCATTTCTCATCCTTTTGGAAACAGAGACATTTGTCTACAATGAGAAAAGAGAGACAGAAAGACTGAAAAACAGCACAAGGATGACGCTGCCCGAGCAGAATTCGCTTTTTAGGTAGTTACGTCATAGCATAACACAGGAAGCAGGAGCATCAAGAAAGACTGTTTATTCCACGGGTCAGGGACGGCTTCTTGTCTTCCCATGTTGTGGTCCACAAAGCAGTAAGACACACGTGACGAGGCATTTGAGTGGGCTGTGCTCATCTCATCAAGGAACCCAGATACTCATTACCCTATAAGGTCGTGCAGGAGCTGCCAGGAGCAGCAGTCCAGAAACAGGACAAAGATATACATCACTGGGGTGTGGTTTTCAGTGATGTACATCACAGCTTGAGCTCGAGCCACCTGTGCGATACTGTCGCACGTTAGTTGCCGTAAAGCACAGTCTAAAATAACCCAGTCATTCAACAGAAATGAACAACAAAAGGGCACCCTCAGCATTTGCAACACTCCATCTCATTTCAATGGATACAGTCATAAGCTTTAAGCATTAGATTTTGGCGGTGGTCTATCAAAGTTCACACTGTAATAATTAATTACTTCTCCAGCAAGTGAGGTCATATTTAATAATATTTTCCAACACGATTTTTGGGTATCATCTCTAATTTTGGTGTTATTATTGATTAAATTTGATCCTTTAAAAACAACATTCTCCATGTTCAGAATTATGTATTTTTATTTAAATTAACAATTGTCAAGATTCCCCCTTTGTAAACTGAGCTAACATGGGAATATTTTTATTTATTTTTTATTCCTTCATTTGTTTGGATTGAGACAAGAAACCATGTATCTCTGACTGGGCTTGAACACGCTGTACACCTTTTACTTTTCATCCTCCTGGCTCCATTTCCTAAATGCTGGGATTACAGGCTACATACACTATCACACTAGATTAAAGTTTTAGTAATAATAAATTTTAGACCTCTTTCAGACACTGAGATGCCTCAGTCAGTACACTGTTGGTCATAAAAGCGGAGGGACCTGAGTTTGATCCCAACCACCCATTTGTGCTACCTGCCTATAAGCCCAGTCAAAGACAACAGAGACAGGAGGGTCCCTGGGGCTTGCCAAACCTACATGCTCCAAGCCAGTGACTCTTTCTCAAAAAAAAAAATAGATGAAGAGCAATTGAGAAAGATACTCTATGTCAAACTTGGGACTCCACTCACATGCCATAGTACATACAAACACACATACTGACAACATTTATACATGCTCGAAATATTATTTATTCTATATCATCACTAATTTTGAAGTAGGAACAATTAAAATTTATTTTAGGTATGCTTTTTATAATATAACAGTATACTAGGAACAGATGCTTTACATTGGCCTCTGTGAGAAAGGTGTAAGGCGTAATTCTGAATGTAAATGCCAAGCATTCAGTGTATGATTCTATGTGACATTTTTTATCGTGAAGGTTTGTGATACTACAAGCAGATATCATTTCTCCATTTGATTTTTCATTTATGTGACTCAATAGATATTGTTGAATAAAAACATATGCTTTTATATGTAATTATCCTGAGCTATACTGGACCCTTTTAACTGATCGAGGTTCACCTGACCGTTAATATTCAATGAAGTAGCAATAATAAGAAAAGTGATTTACCTCCTATATCCCAACATTAGTCTTAAACATATTTTTATATTAGTAAATACAATACTTATCATCACAGGGATTGAGCTCAATTTTATGCAAATTATATTAAATTCACATCTGGTTATTTACTGACATTTGTGTACAAATAAACAAATGAATGCCAGCAAAAACTGATGAGATTTAAGATCATGGAAGGTACTAGACAAAGAATTTTTTGTTGTTGTTGATAAGGTAAACTAAAAATATGTCTTCTAAAACTAAAAAATGGAAACATGTCTTCTAAACTAAAAAATGGAAAGACATTTACTTCATTTAGCAACAAAGTAAACCACGGAATCTGTCCCACCTAGGATTAAAACATAATGGATGCAGAACCAGTGACCTGCTGCTACCTTGGAGGAACAAACCCATCTCAAAGGAAGATAAATGAAAACCACTTCTTTTGTTCCTTACTACCCTTTTCTGAGCAGGCATAGATATTTAAATTCATCTGTTTTTCTCACACAAATGTTTGCCTCTCCCATCCCCACAATATATCCTTACCTTCCTTTCAGCCCCTGAAGTAGTTCAGACCCAATACAAAGGATGCCTGAGATCATTCTGTTTCAAATCTAATTAGAAAAGATAAGGAGCAAAAAGTTAACTGAATAAGCCAGGGCAAAAAAATGGCTGAGAAGAGAGTCTGTAGGGAGTACTGATTAGAGAAGTTGGATGCCTTTGGAAGCTACTTGTTCTTTCTGCATAAGGAAAAGTTCGGGCTGGAGGAAGAGCAGAGTCTTTGAATTGGAACAGATGGATTGACAGTCACCGAGGCTTTTGTCAGTACCAGCAGGACTGGAAAAGTCTCAGGAACACGAGAGATGATACCTACCTCACAGTTCAGGTCATGAATAACAGGACAATGGAAAATAAAATGCAGTCATTTGTCTCTGGTTGGAATTAAGTTGGAGAAAAGGGCGACCCAGGACTCTCACTTTATACCTCATTTACTCAAACTTTTGTAAACAGTTTGCAATTGACTAAATGTTATATCTTGTTTTAAACAAGTTTTTCTGTATGTTTTCCCTTCACCTTAAGAAGTACTTGCTCATCATACATGTCAGATCGCACAACTTTATCGAGTCCTTCTGTTTTCCTACTTAATATTTTTTTTGAAAATGTCAGACATGAACACTACATCTATATCACATATACTGGGCTTCAGGAGGCCTGGGTGTGAGGCCCAGTGTAACTTCCTGAGCCTAGCTCGAGTTTGGAGACCTGTTCTTGGCTGCGATTTCGGCATATGAGTGACTCAGCACAGCCTGACCTAAACCCGCCTCTGCCCAGCCACCACTAATGTGGCAGAGTATTATTGGCTCTTATTCTTTACTCTGCCTCAGCCCATTCCAAGATTCCCACCCCCATCTCAGCCTTATATAAGTTCCTGCCTGATACAATAAAACAAGATCTTACTTTGACAGACTTCCAATTCAACCTATGTGTTTCTCCCCGGTGGCCTGGAGGGAGGTCTGGATCATGGACACTCACCATCATACTCAGCCCCAGGGAGTCTGGAAGGTCCAGCTTTGGCCCTGACCTTTCTGCCAGAGAAATGAGCAAGTTACATACCTCTATCTTCCCCTCCTCCTGTCTCTCCTCTCTCAATGATCTCTTGAGTGATCATTGTTTTATATATGTTTAAGCTTTTGAGCAAACAGTATTGCAAACAATCTGGTTTTTGAGTGATTATTTCAGGTCTGGGCAGCTGGGAAACAACGAGCAGATTCTGACTACAGATTGGTGCCAATGTGGAAAACTAAATCTACTTAAAGCCTGAAAAAGAGGGAACGAATTCTATCTAGACAAAAAAAGTATACATGCATTTTTTTTCTGGATAGGCTCTGTTTGTTGGCAGCAAGCACAGATGTGGCTCCTTTAAAAACAATGGGGGCTCCCTAGTTCACTTACACAAATGGCTCAGATTCTTTTGGGAAGTCTGGCTATGGAGCATTTAAATGGGGTTTATGGGGAGAGTGCTACAACTTGCTTAGTAGCAACATAGACCCACTGTGTGCCTGAAAATGGGGCAATGCATATGGTTCTCAGAGGTAGTGAACATGCCTCTGACATGCTGGACTGGGCAGAGCCAACAGGCAGGACTGTGGAGTTGGTCCTAGTCATGCATGCTTAGCATTTAAAAGAAACAGTGTTCCTGGTTAAAAAATAATAATAATTGCAGATATTCAGTAAAGACAGATTCAGACAGAAATAATCCTCTGAATGAGACACAGCATGTTTAAAAATGTATGTAGGCTTGGGAGAAAGGAGAAAAACAATATAGACAGTTATAAAAGGAAGTAAATGGTTTTAAAAATAAAACAAAGTCTTTAAAGAGACAGTACAAACAGTCATAGATTAAAGGAATAATGAAAAATAATCCTTGTAAAGATGGATATATGCAGAGAGTCTGAATTATGTACATTATTGTGTTTTCTTTGAATTTTAACTGTAAATAAGCTAAGTACAGAGAGACATTTCAGTGTACAAGCTGATAAGCTCAATCAATGTATATATTTTAGAGATATCTTGTCTTCAAAGTTTGGGTCTAAGTATATGTTGCTTTAGAAAAGAGGTTCTGCTTTTGTCTCCACGGAGGATGAGAACCTGTGAATTCCTTCCAGACTAGAGTGATTTGATGGACCAAGACCTCCTTAAAGTTTACCATGAACACCCCCAAAAATTACGTTGCCTGACATAAAGCAGAAAGCAGTTTGGAGAGAACTATATCCAAATTCCTAAATATTGTTTATAAATGTTTGCTTACATTTAAAGGAGGCTATGTTATAGAGATGAATACTTTGCGTTGGTATGGATCTTGATTTATTTGATACAAATTTAAAGTAAATTTTATTATGTGTATATTTCTGCTCTTGATTAAGGTATTGTATTTATGCAGTTCATTCAAAAATGTAATGTATGATTAAGAAATAGGAGTTAATAGATAATCATCTATAATAGTCTAACTTGTAGTCATGTTAGTTAGGTTTTCTAGATGTACAGAGATTTATTTCAGATGGTTAGTTATTCTTCAAACCTTTCAAAGACTAACAGAATATTGTTTTAAAAATTTTTTAAGAACTGAGGACGTTTCTCTACTATGAGACACATTAGCTTCTGGTAGCACCAAACTACTACCAATTAAAAGGGCATCAAAGAGACTCCTTATGAAGTTTGCTAGCCATTTGGGCATGAAACTGCTCTTGCCTGGACTGCTTGATATTATGCTGTATAAACTGAAGAGCAAGACATATAGAGAAATGACTGCTGAACTTGCCTAAAGGTGAGACGGTCCTTCAGGGTTCCCGCTTAATGAAAGAATCTGTCAGACATTCTGCAGACACAGAAGAAAGTGACTGACAAACTGCCAAAATAGGTGGGACTATCTTTGAAATTTCCTGCTTCATGGAAAAGTCTTCTGGATACTATGGACCTGTAGGCTGAACATGAATGCCCCAATGTTACCGAAGAACTTTGGGTGATTGTCCAGACATCGAGATGTCTTTTTCATTTCTAGAGTTTTGGTTGTTGCTTACAATGCACTTCCTGTTTACTCAGGCAATATTATAACCTTCTGTAGTCTTTGATGGAGTTGAAGAATAGCTATTTATAATTTTCCTTAGTTATCTTAAAAGATAAAGTAGATATAAATATTATAATTTTAATTCTTGCTTGATAACTGTTTTGTTATATTCAATTTTACTATGTTAAAGTTAAAACCTTCCTTTATATTTAGATAGAAAAGGGGAAGGGATGTGGGATGTCATTCTGTATATGTGTTGCTTTTATTGGTTAGTGGATGAATAAAGAAGCTGCTTTGGCCTATTATGGAGCAGAATAGAGCTAGGCAAGAAAATTAAACTAAATGCTATGAGAAAGTACGCAGAGTGAGCTAGAACCTTGTTGGTAGGCCACAACCCTCGTGGTAAAATATAAAATAATCCAAATGGGTTAATTTTAGATGCAAGAGATAGCTAGAAATACACATAAGCTATTGGCCAAACAATATTGCAAATAATATGGTTTCCGAGTGACTATTTTGGATCTGCATGGCTGGGAACGAATGAGCCGTGTCCGACCACATTAAAATGGAAAAATTTCTAAGAAATATTTAAACAATTGTAATAAGGACAATTTGTAAGTTAGACATTAGAAAATGTAGCCTAAAAAATACATTTGCCACATACTTCTGTTATCCAGTAGTTTCCCTTAATTTATTCATAGCTAGAATATTTTACAGAAAATGTTTCAAGAATAGCAAGAACCTCTGAATTTTAATGTTAGTCAAAATGTTTTATTTTCCTGCAATTTCCCTCTTACTTATAGCTAAATAAAATTATCCTATGTGCATATACCAAATTTGTATTAACTACTCATCCATTAATAGGCATGACTAAATTACTTATACTCTCTTGCTATTGATATTATAATAGCCATAAGGGTATGCAGAAATCTCTGTGGAGT
Source organism: Ellobius talpinus (assembly GCA_001685095.1). NCBI lineage: Eukaryota > Metazoa > Chordata > Mammalia > Rodentia > Cricetidae > Ellobius > Ellobius talpinus. The sequence goes on along the minus strand of LOJH01015150.1, from coordinate 547 downwards.
CCTTTGGATATACACCCAGGAGAGGAAGAAATGGGTTGTAAAGTGGTTTTATTTTTAAATATTTGGAAAGTTTGCATACAGAATTGTATAAGGGTCATGCTATACTTACTGTGAGTAAAGGCCTTTCTTTTTCAGACCCTCAACCAGCTTTGTTGTCCTTCACTTTTTTGTATTCTTGGAATTCCCCAATTGTTTTTCTCTTATGTGTGAAATTATAATGTAATTATGTCACTTCTCAATTTTTCTAACTCCCTCAAATCCCTCCACATCTCTCTTTGATCTCTTTAACACTACTGCCTCTTTTTTTATCGATTGCTGTTACATGTATTTATGTACAACCAATCAAAATGGAGAGTTGTAGAATACAGTCGCAATGGATACACTTACAGGATTTTTTCTTTAAAATCTGCATTTCCCCTATGACTAAGGTTATTGGACACTTTTTAAAGTATTTAGTGGGCATCTATGCTTTTTCTTTAAGAATTCCCTGATCACAGGGAAATGCAAATCAAAACAACTTTGAGATACCATCTTACACCTGTCAGAA
>LOJH01015149.1:0-23643 GCA_001685095.1 Ellobius talpinus | reverse complement strand
AGGTCTGATCTACTTAAATTCAGATCAAGCATAACAAGTGCATGCAGTGATGGGCAGGGAAGTTATTTGAAAAGTAGTCGCCTTCATTTCTTTCCCTTTTCTATTTCCCTTTTCATCCTCTTCCTTCTGTCCCTTCCCCTTTTCCTTCCTCATCTCCCCCCCCCTTATTCTCTACCCCCAGCTCCTTTTTCAAAAATATCTAAGACATATAGCTTAGGGTGACCTTGAGATCCCAAACCTCCTACTTCATCCTGCTAAGGGCTTTGTGTATGCACCACTGTGCCGACACAGTTGCTCCTTTTTCTAGGAATGTCTCACCTGCTTGCCCCTTCTTGTGAACCCAGCCTCACCTCCGGGCTCAGCTAAGGAGCAAATTGTCCTGGATGTTTTCCTTTGGTTCATTCATTAGAATAAAAGATCTCAAGCATGTGCCTTGGATAACATCTTCTAATTATGTTCATCTTCTAACCTTGATACTTGTTTATAGCGGTCAATTGATTTTCTGGCTTCCTTCCAGGATTATCAGCTCCTAGAGTGTGGGGTTGGACCAATCCCAGTGCCAACCAACGACAAGAGAACAGAGATCTTCAAGAGCTGTTTGATGGATGGCAACATACAGAAGTAGAACAGAAAGTTTGGCTAGGACAGATGGTAGACCATAGCAGTATGTGGAGCCATTTAAAATATTAAGCTTTTATGGAACATGTCTTCAGTATTAGGCATAATATATTAGTCAAATTTCTCTAGAATCCAACTTCTTACACTGTGAATCATGTGGGGACATATTACTTAATGTGGGAATCATGAAAATATTGGCAACATTGAAAGGTTTCTAAATGTATATGAAAAACAAACAAACAAAAAATAACAAATTGTATCCCCTTGGTCTCATGTTATCTTATTGCTCTAGCTAAGACTTCAAATACTATTTTGAATAAATATGAAGAGTTGAACAACCTTTTCTTTTTCCTGATTTTACTGGAATTACATTGAATTTTTCTTTATTTAAGTTGATGTTGGCTATGGTTTTGATGTGAGCTTCCTTTATTATGTGGAATTATGTACATTTATCCCTAATCTCTTCAAGACTTTTATCATGAATTGGTGGTGAATTTTGTCAAAGGTATTTTCTGTATCTAATGAAATGAATTTTGTCCATGGCATTTTCTGCATCTAATAAAATGATGTTCCCTGGGATGAAGTCTACTTGATCATGGTGGATAATATTTTTTGATATGTTCTTGGATTCAATTTGCAAGTATTTTCTTGAGAGTTTTTATATCTATTTTCATAAGGAAAATTAGTCAATAATTCTGTTTTATTGTTGGTTCTTTATGTGGATTGGGCACCAGGGCGACTCTAACATTGTAAACAGAATTGGACATTGTTCCTTCTGTTTCTATTTTGTGGAATAACTTAAGGAGTATTATCATTCACTTGTCTTTGAATGTATGGTAGAATTCTGCACATAAACTATCTGGTCTTGTTTTTGTTTTAGCAGCAACAATCTACTTCAAGGGGATGAGGGGCACTGAAGAGGTTCATGGTGGTTGCCTGGACTTCTTGATGGTAAGTTATATAAACTGGACATGCAGGACCTCGAAAAATTACTTCAGAACATGCCAAAAGAAGGTGAAACAATCCTTCAGATTTCCTGTTTCATGAAAGAGTCTTCTAGACATTCTGCAGGACATAGGAAAAAGTGACTGACAAACTTCCAATATAGGCAAGACAGTCTTTCTAATTCCTTGCTTCATGGAAAACTTTGCCAGATACTATGGGTCTGTAGGTTGAGGGTGGATCCTCAATGCTACAAAAGAACTTTGGGTGACTATCCAGGCAGCAATATGTATCTGCCAATTCTAGAGTTTTGGAAGTTGCTTGCAATGTACCTCCTGGGGTTTTTTTTCAGCTAATATTATATCCTTCTGTGGTTTTTGAAGGAATTGAAGTCAAGTAGTTATAGTTATAGCTTTCCCTCATTATGATAAAAGGATAAATTAGATACAAAACATTAGACTTGCAAAGATAAAATAGATGATAGAATATCTTCTCTAATTTTGTAAGATTCAAATAGACTAAATATTATAACTGTCACTCTTGTTTGATACCTGTTTCGTTTTACGTAATTTTACTATGTTAAAATTAAAACTTTCCTTTTTATGTAGACAGAAAAGGGGAAATGATGTGGGATTTCCCTATGTAAGCCTTGAATGTTTTATTACCTTTGGTTAATAAAAAGCTGTATTGGCCTATGGCATAGCAGAATATAGCTAGGTGGAAAAACTGAGCTGAATGCAGGGTGAAAAAAGGCAGAGTCAGGCAGATGCAATATATGAGAATACAAGCCTCAAACCTTCTGGTAAAATATAAAATAATCGAAATGGGTTGATTTAAGATGCAAGAGTTAGTTAATGAGAAGCCTGAGCTAATAGGACAAAGAATATGTAATTAACATTGAGCCTAATAGTTGTTATTTTGTAAGTGGCTTTGAGACCAGGTGGGTGGAGAAAACCCAGTTCAGGGGGACCAGTGGGATGTCTCTTTTAAGGGGCCCTGGTACTAAACCCTTAAGTGGAATTTGTGAACACTGGGTGGTGTACTGCTTAGTGACATCATGGACCCAAGCATTTACCATAGATGATGCTGAAAATATGGCTCCCACTGGAACCTCTACCATAAAGGTAAACTCTCAGGATCCAAGGTTGGAGGACACAGCCCCCAATGCCATGGCACCACCACATGCACTAAGGTGAGCCTTGCCAGTAGCCAACATAGCAGTTTAAGATTTGTCTCATGAGCCTGGCGGTGGTGGCACAGGCCTTTAATCCCAGCACTCGGGAGGCAGAGGCAGGTGGATTTCTCTGAGTTCAAGGCCAGACTGGTGTACAAGAGCTAGTTCCAGGACAGGCACCTAAACTACAGAGAAACCCTGTCTTGAAAAAAAAACAACAAAAAAAATTGTCTCATGTGATCAAAGAAAATACAGATGTTCAGTAAAGACAGATTAAGTAGTTTACAGTATGTTTAAAAATATACACAGGCTTGGGAGAGATAAGAGATACAATATTTACAGTCATAGATGAAAAATATAGTTTAAAAGTAATCAAATAATGTTCTCAATAAAGAAATAGTCATAAAAATATAAGTCACATAAAATGGGAAATACACAGAGATTCTGCATTCTGTATGTTTTTGTGTTGTCTTTGAACTTTTTGGTTGATGATGAATGAGTGACAGCTGCTAAATACCTTAGATTATGAAGGCTGATGGATTAAAAACATCCTATGAATTTTAAAATGTCTTGACTGCAAAATGGAAGTCAAAAGATAAGTTGGTTTGAGAAAGAGGTTATGCTTTTATTCTCATAGAAAATGAAAGACTGTGGACTTGTTCAGTATTAAAGATGATCAGGTCTCATTGAGGAAGACATCCTAAAAATATTGGCTACAGATATAATGAAATAAACACAGGAAAACTACAAAATATATAATCTATACTTTACGTTCTCAAACATAAAATAAACGATCATCTTTGACTAATTTTATAGAATATGCAGTCTATACTTGTATTAATACAGACATGTAAGTTACCTTTAAAAGTTTAACTATTTTCTGTACAAGGACAGCAGACACCAATTAAAATGGATGAACCAGGTGATATAGCATGTTCAAGTGCCTCTGTTACAGTCACCCCAGATGTCTGCATCCAAAGGAGCTTCAAGGCTCCTTACTGATATAGTCTAGCCTCACAAACTATTCCAGCCAAGACTCAATAATTTTCCTGATTTTTCTCAAGGTTTCCCCAAACATACCAGTCATTACCACAGATAATAGAGTGTAATCTAGAGAACGATGCTTATATTCCAAAGAGGTTGGGTATTTGCAGGTTCTGTTATTCATGAATTATAGAAGATTGTCATTTTTAGGGGGGTGGCTAACAAGTTGTATTGGTCATCGTCAGAGGAAAGCCTAAACAAAAAAATTAAATAGAAATATATGTTTCTAAATGAAAAGGGGGGATATGAAATAGGAATCATAGGAGAACATGGTAAATTATTAAATCATTAGTCTAATACAAAAAACTATCCCAAAAATAGTTTACATTTATATGGACCTTAGTATATTGATACAAATTTTAAGTTAATTTTCTTAGACTGTGTGTATGTCTCTTCATTTGTTTGGGGTACTGTGATTATGTATCTCATTTTAAAATGTAAAGTATAATTAAGAAATTCAGGTTAAGAGTCATTTATACCAGTAAAACTTATTGTAATATAATGTATGCTTTGAAGTTTATAAACAGATATGTTTAGATAGACAGATGGTCTTTGAACACTTCAAAGACCTACACAATATGGCATTTAATATGTTTTATAACCTTAGGCTTTTCATGACAGTGAGACACATCTGCTTCTGGCAGGACAAATTTACTTCAAAAAAACGATAATGGACATCAGAGTCTCCATATAGAGTTTGCTACTTTATGACAAAAGCTACCCATTTGAGAAAAAAATAGTTTTCTCTTTCCTCAATCGCTGACAGTATACTGTGTAAACTGGACCAGAAAGACATAAAAAAATAAGAAAAGTTTCTGTCAAACTTATGAAAGTCCTTCAAAATGCCTTTCTTCTCAAAATGTCTGTCAGGTTACTGGGTCTGCAGGCCAAAGTTGGATCTCCCAGTGTTGCAGAGGAACCTAGGGTAACTGTCCAGGCAGCTAGCTGTTACTGTCATATCTTAATTTTGGAAGTTGTTTACTCCGGGCTTCCTATTTACTTAGGTAATATTAAATCCTTGTCAGGTCTTTGAGGCAGTTGACCAATCGTTATAGTTACAGTTCTCCCTAATCATAGTAGAAAGTAAATTAGGGAAAAAACTCTGGACTTTTCAGGGGAAGACAACTGATGGAGTGTTTTCTCTTTTGTCAAAAAGAATGGACTGGATATTGTAGCTGTAATTGTTACTTGATAAGAGTTTTGCTGTATATAATTTTACTATGCTAAAGTTAAAACTTTCCTATTTTATTTAGAGAAAAAGGGAAAATACGGAATATTCCTTTTAACAGTGAGAATATATGTCATTGTGATTGATTTAATAAAGAACCTGATTGGCCTATAGCTAGGCTGGGTAAGGTTAGGTAGGAAAGCCAGATGAAGAGAATGCTGGGAAGAAGGAGAGGAGTCTCTGGATTCATGAGTTAGATGTGGTAGAAGCAACATGGGAAGTTCATAGATTTGATCAATGAGCCTAGGGCACCACCACATTGATTAATAGAAATGGGTTAATTTAAGTTCTAAGAGCTGGCTACCGAGAAGCCTAAGCTATTAGATGAGCATTTGCAATTAATAATTTTTGTAGTTGCTTAGGGAGCAGCTGGTGGGGCTGAAAAGTCTGTCTACATGGTACAGAGCTCAGGCTGATACTAGGGGTTTGGGCTGGAGGAACACAGAGAGATACGATCTGCAGTTAGTCTACTCCTTTCCCTGGTCTAAGCAGTCTGTGAGTTCCCATGAAGAACCTACTAGAGTTAGGGGCTAGATAAACAATGAGTTCGGATATGGAGGTTGGCCTGGTAGATTTATGAGGTCCACTGGAGATGTAACTGGAGGACTGGAACTTTTGGAACTGAAGGAGGGGTTAAATCTGTAGTTAGCCTTCCTGATTCCCTGGTGAGAATGGAAGTCCCAGTGAGTGTCAATTGGAGTTGGGGCAGGGGATTAGGAAGGGGAGATAAATGTGGTAAACAGAAGATGGTGGAAGGGGCAAGGAAGGGCTGAACAGGTGGTCTGCTCCAGGGTTTTGATGAGACTGCAGTGTTAGATTTGGAAGAAAGGAGATATTGGTGAGGATTTGCAATTAGCCGACCAGTTTCCCTAGTCAGTCAGGTTTGCTGTTGGTTTGTTTGTTTTTTTAGTGTGTTGTTGCTGTTGTTCTTTTATTTGTTTTTGTTTTAAATCTGACAATTATAACAATAGTTTTAACAGTTAAATATTTCAATTTTAGCAATTTTAAATTATAAATATTTACATTTTTAGTAACTTTAGTTATTCAGGTTTTAAAAACACAATGCAATGTGGAAGTTTCCTTTCATTAGATATGTTCTCTGAGGTGACTCTACCCCAGAAAGAAAGCTTGCAACTCAGTTTCAGTTCTAGTAGTTTCTTTGGAAGGAGACTCTGGGAGGTGGTGGGGTTTAAATTGATGAGTCAGAAACTGATAAAGTTTATAACCCAGTGTTTGTCCTTTGGCACATGGATCTCAAACACAGAGGAGACCTTTAAGACAAAGGGAGTATCTTCTGCTATGGACATATTTTGTCCCACAGAAGATTTTTGGTTGGACATTGTCCATGAGTTGGAACATTCTAGTGATTTACAGTTGTAAAGACAGAACGCAGGGAGCAGGGAAGACCTTCAGCAGATTTGGAGATGCTCACAATAGAAAATAGAAGCAATCAGATCTGAGTGTGGATGTAGTAAGCCTGAGCACTGACAGAATACTGACCAGAAATAGTTTCTAAATGCATGGGTCACCTGTATGAAGATGAATGGGACATTACTGAAGACACTTGTGACTTCTATAGAAAAATGAAATTGCCTTACAGATAGATATAACCAAGTTGGAGTGAGATAGTTCAGTATGGCCTGATAAGTTAGTCGACGCTGCTTTTCCCCTCTCTTTCTCCCTCCCTCCCTCATTTGCACACACAGACAACACATAAATTATATAAGCAAACAGTGCTGAAAATTTAAATAAAAACCTTTCTATAAGTTCATAGTAATCATGACTTTCTACATGAATTGTAAAAAGAAATATGAATATGATGTGAAAAGTTTTCAGCATTCATTGTTTTATACATATCATCTAGCCTTTGTAATTATAATTTGTAACTCTAATAAATTTCATTTCTATGCAACTTTATATATGAAACAGATTTCCAAAATGTGGCCAGTTCACACTATTGCAATAGTAAATACGGGTCCCATTCACTCATATTTCCCAGTATCTATTGTCTGTTTTCTTGATGAGAGCAATGCTGACTGATGTGAAGTAGAATTTTATTTTGCATTTATCTCATGGCCAAAGATAAGGAACACTTTATTATTTTAGATTTCATACAACATACATTTTATTTTGCAACATGCCAGCCATTTGTAAGTGTGTATTTGAGTCAAACAAAATATGTTTCAATAAAACAATATTTTATTTTAGCAAAATATTAAGCTTTCAAAATATTTTTAAAGATTGTTTTGCACTATTAATTTGAACAACATCATGGTGTTTTGTTTTATTGACATTGCATTGAGTCTGTAAATTGATTCTGTAAATTTGATAGTATGGTTGTTAAGGATAATTCTGTCAATCTTTGACCATGGGGTTCTTCCCATTTTCTATTGTCTTCCTCAGTTTGTCTTTTTAGCTATTTAAAAGCTTATTTTTAATTTTTATTTAATGTTTTTGATGCACTATATTTCAATCATGGTCTTCTCACTCTCTAATTGCTCCCAAGTCCTTAAGTCACCCTACCCAGAAAACTTCTTGTTTTTCCTTTCTGGTGAAAATTCCAAAACACAGGAAAAAAAGGAAATAAAACAACAGAACCAATAACAGACCAAAAAAGTTCAAATGGGAAAAAAAAACCCTAGTACAAAAAAGAGGACACAAATACAAAGCCCCACCCACCACTAAGGCAAATATTATTTTCAACTGAGAACTGCTAGAAAAGGGAACCTCTTTTTTGGGGGTGGGGAGGTTGAGACAGGGTTTCTCTGTAGCTTTGGAGCCTGTTCTGGAACTAGCTCTTATAGACCAGGCTGGCCTTGAAGTCACAGAGATCCACCTGTCTCTGCCTCCTGAGGGTAAGGGTTAAAGGCCTGAGCTACCACCACTAGGCTTGTTTTTCAATACAATGTCACCTGTTTTTGTTTTTTTGTTTTTTTTTCAATTATTTTTATGTCCATTCCAGGATAACAGACTCCATATTTTTTGTAGAAGTGGTTTTGATTTATCTTTGTTTATGTTTTTTCTGGATTATGTTTCTTTAGTTATTTAAATTTTAATTTGCTTCTCAGAGTTACAAGATATTTCCTGACATAGTGTTTTTTATGGGAGTTCTTTCTCTCACATCTATGTTTACAAAAATTAAAACACATTGAGTGAACATTTTTGTAAGAAATGTTTCAATTGTTATTCAAAAAATTTAAATATATAAGAAAAGAGGGTACCAAACCATGTTAATTATCATGCAGTTTGAGTAAACTCAAGCAGTAAATATGTTGCTTTCTCTGGAAAGATGGTAAGGTTTTAACAATTTTTTTTAAATTAGTGCTTGTTTTATAACACACAACAGCCACAAATATATTTTTAAATGGAAAATGAGAGTTTTCAGCAGTAGTTTGACTCTTAGAGAAATTAAATATTGACAGAAGACAAGTACTAGATGAATGAGTGATAAGATGCAGTAAAGAAAAATGAGTTCAAGGGAATTACCTTTCCCAACCAGAATGCTGAACAACCAACCCATCTGAGAATAGCGACAACAAAGGAACCGTCAAGTAGCTGGTGTAAATAATGTTAAATGAGAATCTAAGTCTAATATTAAGTGGAAATTGAGTAATCATAAATAAAATAAAATGTTTTCAATGAATATTTTACTGAATTAGTGCTTTGAGCTCCACTGGGAAATAAATACAAAAATTATAATGTACAATCCAGTGAGAATTATATATTTGCTACTAAAGAAGTAGATGAATTTGTGGTCAGTTTTTAAACAACCCATGAACCTTCTTCACAGTTCAAAAATGTATGCAAAATAATAAAAATAAAAAGCTTATTGTGGGAAGCATAGTCAGATTTTAAAGGACATATTTTAAAAATTCTAAAGTTCAAAGAAATTATATCTTAGAAAATATCCACCTCCAAAATTGGCCTTATCAATATTGTTTGGATTTTACAATAGCTTTTACTTATTCTTTTCAGTTCATATATGTATGCAATGTGCCTTGGGCATAACTATTCCCAACTCCCCGATATTATTCCTCCCAGATCCTTTCAATATATCTCTCTTCTATCTTCAAGGACATCTTTTGTTATTTTTTTCTTTGTTTAATATCCCACTGTGTCAAATTTGTGCTATCTGCTGTAATAAAGACTGATATGGTTGTCTTGATCTTAGGCAGATGACCATAACCTCAGGGAGATCATGAGTACAATGGCCATCTCATGCCCAGTTTCTAAACATTCCTCTCTCTCCCCTGCCACTTACACTACTTCCATTATGTTCTCTGCACCTTGAGATGGGGACTTACCCTACTTGTGGTTCTACAGTGTAAGTTTTTCCTCAGGTGTCTCATAAGTTATGAGTCTGCATTGATACATATTGCAGAAATGGATTTCTCTGTTAAAGGTTGAAAACAACACAAATTTATAGTATAAATAAAGTTTGATAAAATTCACATTTAGCAAAGCAACTAGACTAATGCCTCTTTGGGTCTATAACTTCCAGAGCTTTGGGCCATTGGCTAAATCTATTGCACAAAGCATCCATTATCTCCTACCGTGCAAGCTTCAGATCAAATTAGAAAGTAGTGGGTTACCTGTCTAACCTTCCTGACATTGCTGTGCAAGTGGTCACATCCTGCCTTTTTGATCTATATTGTTACATTCAGAGAACAGCCCCCTTTAAAGCCATTGAGTTTTTCTTCCCTAGTGGCCTAAAAGCAACTTCAGGAACTGTGAAAACTGCCCAACAAGGACGTTTTCAAGTCAGTTATGTTTTGATTTTGGTACGTCTTGCATCCAAAGTGTGTGTTGTGCTTTCAGAAACAGGAGCTTTAAAAACTATTTCTTATAATTTTTGAGATTACAACACTATTGCATTATTTTTCCTTTTCATTTTCCCGCTGAATTTCCTCAAATAACACTCCTTGCTCTCTCTCAATATATATATATATATATAAAATCTTCATTCATTCATTAATTTTGTCACTTAAATACATATACATATATTCATATATTTAGGAATATGTTTGGAATATGTTTATTCCTAAATATATTTTCCTGCAGGAAGGTTTTGAGCATTCTCAGAATTCCTTAGTTTTCTGCAATTATTTCCATATGGTTAAGACATCATGAACTTTCAATACCAATTTATCATATCTGTCATTGTCCTTGTTCTGTTAACATTAGGTAGTATTGATGAGACTTTATAGGTATATCATCTGATAATCCTAGGAAACACAATCAATTATCTCATATCAAATTTCTTTTCCGCTGGCTCTTACATGCCTTCTACTTACGCCCTCTGCCCAAAGTTTAGGTTCTGAGGTTTATATTGTACACATTCCTCAACTATATCTTTAGAGTTATCCTGTCATGGTGGTTGTCATTGTGATCCATAGGTGTCATACCTGGGTAGGACAGGTGGTTGCTTCCCTCATTGGAATCTTTTATGATGACTTCTAGTATCACAAAAGTTAGTCCTCAGAAAGAAGTCACTCTGTTCAGTTCCCGCTCAGGGGCCTCTTGGCCCTCCTACAACAGGAACATACATACCTTCCACCTTTTGGGGCAACCAATGGTAATAGCAATATCCTATAATGTAATTTATGAGTGCACAATGAAGATCAATAGCAATATCATTTTAATTTAGAGGTCCTCTGGGATATCACGGACAAATAACTTGTAGGGAGTTATCCATTGTCTGACAAAGAGATGTTCATTTAATAACCCATTTCTTCTGGGCAAGGGATTGTCTACCTAAGAAAAGTACCTATGTTCCAACTCCTTTTATGGTAATTATATTTTTAAGTATTAATAGTGAATTTCCACAAGGACTTTTCATACATTTTTGGCTTTCATTAACCTACCCCACCATTTTCTCTCTCTGTTCTCCTGTTCATATGCCATGGAGTTGGGGGTAATATATGCACTACTATTAACTCTGTTACTATATGAAACATGCCTTTAGACTATAGACAATGGTTCTTCTGAAAAATCAACTAATCAAGTATTAGCTATTGAATTATGACTTCAAGCTGGGTGTAGGGAAAATAATAGCAAAATTTATTGCTGTACTTAAAAAACTAAATTTCTCCGATGCCACACTTTATAGCCCATTAACTTTACAATATTCTAGACCAATTACAGGATGATTTCAAATTCAATGGATGACTACGCACTTAAGTAAATGTGATATTCTTGTAGTAATTGATATATATTCCAACCAGTGGTCGTAAACATAGGGTACTAGTATATTGACTGGGATAAAGTGGTCGGAGAGCAACACCTGTCATCAAATTGTTTTGTGTAGTATTATTTAGTCTTATAAACTGATAGAATGACACAAAGAAATAATTAAAAAAGGTTTTGCTTGGCTTCGACCAACTGCTTTATTAAATTCTGTGAGCTGTCTAAGAAGAATGTGAGCTTAAAGTAAAGTTGCAGCATTATCTTGAAAGTTGTGTGTTTGAAAGTCTTCACTTGGCCACATTTCTTATAGTTGAAAGTCAAGTTTTTTTCTTTATCTACATCTTAACTCTACAATGACCAGAAGTGTATTTGATAGAATATGCTATGGGAGTTTTTTTGATAACCTTAGCATGCCCACTCCTTTAAATAATCATCTTTGAAATTTAAAGAAGTAATGCATGAAATCACCTCTTTGGGTATCATTATACCAACAAATTCATTGAAATTACAAAATTAAGCTTATTCATCAAGTTTTCATTCATAGTTTATGAACACCATAAAATATTAGGTTCCTTATGAAAATAGTTGTTCATTTTTATTTTTTCATGTGCTGAGTGTTTGACCTAAATAAGGGTCTGTTCAGCACACGCACAATGCCCATGCAACTCAGAACATGGTGTAAGATGCCCTGGAACTGGGCTTACATACAGTTGTATGTCATCTTGTGTGTTCTGGAAATGGAATTAGGACCTCTCAGTCACAGTAATTGTTCTTAACTGGTGAGCCATCTCTCCACCACCTCTGTACTTATTTCAGTGTTTGGGTCATAGACTAGCCCAACCAGATTCTACTCCCTATTGTATCAAAAGTTTTAAAATTATGTTGGTACTGGAAAATTATATTCAAAGTATGTTACTTTTAAAAAGATTCATATTACTTATGAAATATGTTCTTAACATATTATTCTACTTTTCAAGAACAGTAAATAATAGTTAAAAAGAACCCAATCCACATTAAATGAAATAGTAAACTGATTAATTAATTGATTCTTATTCTTATAAACATATGAATTTATGGTCACTGACTTATAAATTGTTCCATTAGGACCTCATTTTTATTAGCAGTTAATCACTATATGCAGTATGGGGTTCACTGCTGTTTTAATCCATGAATATTACATATTCGATCACATTCCCCCTTATACCTCTAATATTTTTCTAGCCTATTGCTTCTGACACTTCTGCGTCACCATAGTATTCCGCTAAAGCTTTCTACAATGTGATTGTGCTCATGAGGGGCAACACGCACATAGTTTTTACTGGAGTCTTGTTTACTTCATTTAACATCACGATTAGAAAATGGCATTTTTAAGAATAACAGGTCTTCATATCACATGAAACCCTATTGGAAATATCTCAGGATTTTATTATAATTTGTGACAGGCTATAATCTAATGTGTCAATCTCCCTCAACATATCCTTTATTTATTCCTACAATTACTGTTATTCCAAGCATCTATTACTACTAGCACTACTTAAATAAAGTAGTGTTCATTGAAAATTACTGGTAGGTAGAATAATTTTTTAAAAAAATACAAAGAGAATGTTCTTTTGTTTTATCTAGGTACTCATAATAATTGGTTAGATTTCTTCTTCATTCTAAGTCACTTATAACCAATAACTTCCATTTCGTCTAAATTTGTAAGACAACCAAATTTTAAAAAGTTAAAACATGACTTTGGCATAAAAATGAAAGTTTAATGAAATGCATCTAATAATTAATTTTTAAGAATGATTTGGAAGACACTTTACAACTAGAGTATCACAGAACAGAGTGTTCATTTTTATTCCTGATCCCCAAAAGAGTGTGGCTTCACAAGAACAATATAATCTCTATTATTATCATTTAATTTCTTTTTAAAGAAGATTTGCAACAACAACTTGAAAGGTAAATTCTAATGTTTAATTCATGAGTTCAAGTGAGAAGTTCATATTTTAAATTCTATTGTGCTACAATGAAATATTATATTCCATTGGTACCAAAAGTAAGTAAGAATTAAATCTTGCCTTATTTGTCTTTCTCATATCAGAAAGTAAAGTCTATTATTTATTCATTATTTTACTTAATCGTTCTTAAATTTTTAAATTTATTTTAAATTTTTCTCTCATGTTTTATATACTGACCAAGATTCCCCTCTCTCTGCTTCTTCCAGTCCATTCCCCCACCTACCCTCTCCCAAGGATCCACTCTTCCCTTTTCATTCAGGAAAGAGCAGGCCTCCCAGGGATAACAACCAGCCATGACATAATAGGTGACAAGAAGAAAAGGCACAGACACTCACATAAAGACTGGATGAGTCAACCCAGAAGAGAGAAAAGTGTTGCCGGAGCAGGCAAATGTGTCAGAAATATACCCCACTCTCATTTTTAGGAGCCCCACAGAAGCATCAAAGTATCCTAGGATAACATATGCTAGAGGGCCTAGGTAAGGTCCCTATAGGTTCTATTATTGTCACTTCGGTGTCTGTGAGCCCCAGTGAGCCTTGCTTATTTGATTCTGTGGGCTGTAATCTGGTGATGTGTCTGACTCCTTTGATTCCTACAATTTGTCCTCCTCTCCTTCTGCTGGGTTCCACAGCTCCAACTATTGTTTAGTTATGGGTCTCTGTATCTGCTCTCATCAGTTGCTGGATGAAGCTTTTCAGATGACAAATAGGCTAGGCTCCACTCTATGAGTATAGCAGAATTATTGGATATCATTTCATTGAAATTTTTTTCCTAGGTCTCTGGGCTATCCAGCCTCTGGTGAGTGACCATCCGGGTAGTGTCAGCCATGGGTTTTCTCTCATAATGAAGTCCTTATGTTGAACCAATCATTGCTTGGCCACTCCCATAAATTCTGCAGCACCATCATGCAAGCACCTATTGAAGGCAGGATAAATTTCAGGTAGAAAGCTTTGTGGCTGGATTGATAGACTAGTACCACCACTTGAAGCCTTTTCTGGTTATAGAAGAAATCAGGATCAGTATTCACTATTACTAGAAGTGTTGCTAGGGTCAACTTTGCAGATTTCAGAGAGTTTACATTGCATTAGGTTTCCACATTGTTCTTCCAAAGCCTCCCCAGCTCCAGTCGTCACTCCAAGAACTCTCTCTCTTTCTCCCTTCATCCCTCACACACCACACATGATCTGTCCTCTTCCAGTGTTCACTTTCCTGCAGCCAACCCTCAAAAATCTATTTTATTTCCCCTTCCATGTGAGATATATGTATTCCTCCTTGAGCTGTCCTTTCTACTTAGCATCCCTGGGTCTGGGGATTGTAGCATGATTATTCTTTACTTAACAGCTAATAACCATGTACATACCATGTTTTTCTTCCTGAATCTGGATTACCTCACTAAGGATGATTTTTTTTCTTTTTCATCCATTTGTTTGCAAATTTCATAATATAATTTTTTATCAGCTGAGCAAATGCCCCATTGTGTAAATGTATCACATTTTATTCGCCCATTCTTCTGTTGAGGAACATCTAAGTCATTTCCAGTTCCTGATTATTATGAATAAAGCTGCTATGACCATAGTGAGCAAAAGCCCTTGTGATTGGATGGGGTGTCTTTGGGTATATACCCAGAAGTGTTATAGCTGGATGGAACTATCTGCATTTTTTTGACATACTGACATTCAATTAAACCAGAATCATCTCTTGAAGACACATTGTTTTTCCTATTGCATATTTCTGTTTTCTTTATCAAAATTCTGGCATAAATAGGTATGTGGGTTTACATCTGGGTCTTTAATTCGATACCATTGATGAACCTTTACATTTTTATGTTAATGTTGTACAGTTTTTAGACCTATAACTCTCTAGTATAGCTTGAAATCAGGGGTTGCAATACATTCAGCTGTTGTTTTGTTCCGCATTGTTCTTACCTATCCTAGGCTTTCTGTTTTTCATATGAAGTTGAGTACTGTTTCTTCAAGGTCTGTAAAGAATTGGGTTGGAATGTTGATGAGGATTGCTTTGAATCTTAATATTGTTTTTGGTTAAGATTGTCATTTTTACTTTTTCTTGGATTTTTTTAGACAGGGTTTCTCTGAGTAACAACAGCTCTGGTTGTCCTGGAACTTGCTCTGTAGAACAGATTTGCCTCAAACTCACAGAGATCTGTCTGCCTATGCTTCCTGAGTATAGGGATTAAAGTTATGTGCTACCATCAACCATAGCTACATTAATCCTACAAATCCATGAGCACCGACGAATCTTTCTGTCTTCTGATATCTTCTTTATTTTCTTTCTTCAAAGAATCAAAATTTTGTCATAAAAGCCATTCACTTGCTTGGTTCTAGTTACCCCAAAATATATTATAATATTTGTCACTTTTGATAAGGGTTTTGTTTCCCTATTTCTTATTACACCCATTTATCATTCGTATATAGGAGGAATAATGATTTTCAGAAGTTAATCTTGTACCTAGACACTTCACTGAAGGAGATTTTTAGCTGTTAGAGTTATCTAATAGAGTCTTTGGGGTTGCTTATGAATAATATCTTATCATTTGAAATTAATGATACTTTTATTTCTCTCCTGGCATTTTGTATTTCCTTGATCTCTTTCAGTTCTCTTCTTGCTCTCTTTAGAACTTCAAATAATATATTGAAAAGTATGGAGAAAGTGGACAGCCTTGTTTACTTCCTGATTTTAGTGGAATTGCTTTGGATTTTTTTTACATATTACTTTATATTGGCTTTAGGCTTGGTGTAAGTTTTCTTTATTTTATTTAGGTATGTCTCTAGTATCCCTGATTTCCCTGAGATTTACCATGAATGGATATTGAATTTTTGCAAAGGATTTTCAGCATCTAATGAGATGACCATGCAATCGTAGTTTTTAAAAAAAGAATCTTTCCTTTTTTACATTGTAGGTGAGACAGCTTGTTCATTTCTGGACACCCTGACCCAAAATAATCACACAGAAACTATACTAATTGCAATACTGTTTAGCCAATTGATTAAGCATATTTCTACCTAGCTCTTATATCTTAAATTAACTAGTTTCTATTATTTTATATTTTACCACAAGGCTCATAGTTTACTAGCAAGGTTCTGGTTGGCGTCTGATATCTTTCTGCTCTGGAGGCTTTATGGCATCTCTCTGACTCTGCCTACTCTCTTGTGGAACATCTTGTTTCCTATATCTATAGTGATTAAAAAGTTTTACTAGGTATAGAAGTCTAGGCTAGTATCTGTGGCCTTTTAGCTTCTGCAGAACATCTTTCCAGACCCTGCTGACTTATCAGACTCGGGTGTATTGTTTTTTTGTGGTTTTTTTTTGGTACCTGGAGGGACAGCTGTGGGTGCTGGGAACCAAACTCTTATATTTTTGGTTGTGAGCCTAGCCTTTAATGGCTGAGCCATCCCTTCAGGCCTGGGTGTATTCTTATAGTTCTATCTGTATATGTCACATTCTTTTTTTCTCTTGCAACTTTTACTATTTTTTCTTTATTCTGTATGATTAGTATTTTGAGTATTATGTGGCAAGGGGGTGTTCACTTCTGATTCAATTTACTTGGTGTTTTGTATGTTTCATGTACCTTTAGACATTTCATTTAGTTTGATAACATTTTCTTCTATGACCTTGTTGAATATATTTTCTGGGCCTTTGAGTTTGGAGTCTTCTTCTTCTATCCCAGTTTTTTCTTGAGTTTTGTCTTGTCCAGATTTTCTGTATGTTTTATGTCAGGAATTTTATAGATTTATCATTTTGAGCTATATATCTATTTCTTCTTTCATGTCTTTGATGCCTGATATTCTCTCTCCTATTTCTTATTTTCTGTTGGTGATGCCTGCATATGTATTTCCTGTTAACTTGTCCAGATTTTTCCAGAATTCCCTTATTTTGTGTCCCATTAGTTGTTTCTATTTCCATTTTAAGGTCTTGAACAGTTTTATTTGTTTCCTTCAACTATTTGATTTGTCTGGATTTTTTTCAAGGATTTGTTCAGTTTCTCTTTAGGGACCCCTATCATCTTCATAATGTAGGATTTAAAATATTTTTTCTTGTGTATCAGCCGTTTTGGAATTTTCAGGGTTTACTGTGGTAGGATACCTGGCCTCTGGTGGGGACATATTGCTCTGGCTATTGTTGCTTGTGTTCTTACTCTGTTGTCTAGACATGTGAGCTTTGAGTGATTGTTGGTCTAGGTGCTGATTTCTGAATTTGTCTTTGTTTGTTGGATACTTTGTTTCTTGACCGTTGTTTCTACTTTCATCTTCTTGTCTTTGTGGCCTGTAGCTTTGGCATCCAGTATGACCTCTTGTCTATCAGGGAGTCTCGGACTCTTTCAGGAGGTCCTGCTATGTAGCATTTAAATGGAGTTTGTGAGCAGAGTGCTATAGCATACTTACTGGAAATGTAGACCTGCTATGTGCCTAAAAATGGTGCAATGTACAGGACAGTCAGGAAACAAACACAGAGCCTCTGTCTATGAAAAGAAACCTCAATGCGTCCTAGCACAATCTACATAAAACCTGAGAGAGTTTGGGAAGGAATTCTAGACACACACATGCCAATTCAATACAGCTTCTTGCTCTGTTTGCTTGTGGTGTGTGGCAGCTCCCTTAAGAGAGGTGTTCCTGATTCAGTGGTAGCAAACAAAAAAATGTGCAGTTTTGAAATGGTAGCTTCCTGGTTCATACTGCCAGCATGAACTCTGGCTCTTTCAGGAGACTGAACTTTAAATGAGGTCTGTGGGCAGCATGTTATAAATTGCTTAATGGAGACACAGACCCACTGTGACCCCAGAGCTGGGGCAATGTACATGACTCTCAGAGGCAATTAACATGCCTCAGCCATGTTAGACTAGGTGGCAAAAACAGGCAAGACTGTGGATTTGGTCCTAGCCATGCCCACTTTGCATAAAACAAAAACAAAAACAAACAACAACAAAAAAGACAAAAACAAAAGCAAAAGACCTGCTCCTGGTCGGAAAATAATTATAGCTCCACAAAGAAGACAGATTCAAAATGACCTCAAAATGGATTACAATGTTGGATACGTATACACAGGCTTCAGAGAGAGGAGGAAAAGACTATAAGGAGCTATGAAAAGAAATGATTTTTTAAAAAAAAATAAAGTCTTTAACGAGACAGAGTAAACCTTTAGGAAAAGTTAAGCAGTTAGAAAAATAAGTCATGTAAAGATGAAATATACACAATGAGTCTGGAATGTGTGTATTACTGTGTTTTCTTTAAATTCTTTGACTGTGAATGAGTTATGTACAGAGAAACATTGTTAAACTTAGATACCAAAGACCTATGCTCTGAAACCCGTAACCCCACAGAAATAAAAATTATCATAATGTGGCAAATACTGATACCTAAATGTCATACTTTAGGATTTGTTAAGTAATAAGATTAATATACAAGCCACTCTTTTAAATATTTGCTCTAAATTAATAGTCTTCAATTTGCTGGTCATTGAAGGCAGTTAGTATAAATTTCTTTGGTGTGTTTGGTTATTGTCTTTTGGAGGCTTGTTCCTTTCCTGAAGGAGATTGGGGGGGGGAGTAGATCTGGAGGAGAGGGAAGATGTGTGTTGAGGGGAATGTGGAGAGAAGAGGGAGGAAGAATATTGTGGTAGAAGAACCTATTTCCACTAGGAGAAAATGATATAGGAAGTTGTTATCTTCTCAATAAAATATTGTTCAGCAAGAAAATATTGGCCCTTTTAATTGACCCAAAAAATTCCAATAAATCTTTTACTTTCTTATTAAAAAGCCCCCAATATAAGGAAACTTTAAATACAGAAATAGTATGCTGTCAGAGAAAGTAATGTCAAGGAAAAAACAAATATACAAATTGAATATTTTAAAACACCTTAGTTTCCTACTTGCACTCATGGTAGATACTGAATTCTGTCACTTATCAATGACTTTTCTTTCTGACGTCCATCACCACATTCGCCAGTCCTGATATGCTAGTCTATGTGTCTTTGTCGAAGTGTCAAAGGGATTTTTCCTCATCAATGGAAATCATCAAAATTGTTGAGAAAAAAAAATGTTGAGCAAAGATATGTATCCTGTGCTTTGTGTGATTATGTCCTCATGGATTTGAACCTTGGTCTCAAACTGTTAGAACTGCTCTGGGAAACAACAGGAAGTGTGACATTGTTGGAGGAGGTGTATTAATGGTGGCAGGGTGACATTTCAAACTTCCAGCCCAGCCCAGTATTTCTTTCTTTATCTTCAACTTGCTGAAAACATGTAAGCTTTTAACTATTGTTCCAATAGTCAAGCCTGGTTTTTTTGATACCATGATCTCTGCCATAGTTGTGGGCTAACACTCTAGAAATATAAGCAAGCACCCAATTAAAAGCTTTTTTTTCTTAGTTTGCCACAGTGGTGGTGTCTCTTCACAGCAACAGAACAGTAATTAAGATAAATATTATGTTTATTTATGAAAAATATTTCCGTTATATATGTATATATGTGTGTGTTAAAGTAATAAGTATAGACATCAGATTAATAAAATGTATATCTTAAGAATATTTTAATAGCATAAATATTGTTTCGCATATTGGTGAGCCATTGTAGAAATCAAGACAAAGGTCTCAAAGCTTCAGAAATGGGAAATATTTGAAGTAATGAATGATTTCTAAAACTGAAACAATGGAAATAATGACATGCCCTAATCATCAAAACTTAAGTTCTAAGGATATGGCAAAATGATTAATTATAATAAAATCAAAATGACATTTAGAATGTGAAGGGAGTGGAGTTCTTAAAAAAATTACTAGTTGGGGGTTCATTAGGATAGCCAAATAGATCTCTAAAATTCTCTGAAGAGTCTCAATAAGTACACAGGTCTGAATTGACCATATTCATGGCAAAGCAAATCATATTCATGTTCATTCTGTTAGAACTATTAGTTTACCCTGGCCTTAGTCACTTAATGAAACTAATTTTTTACACATGTCACTAAATGTTATGGGCAAGTATGGCACAATTTCCTTTTAGGTTTTCACAAATTTTTAGCTTTGCAATTGTTTTAAGAACACAAATGTCAAAAGTGACAAGCAAAGCTTCCCAGTCATTTGGTTTTTGAAATCTTTGTAAGATGTTCTGGGTGTGTCTGAGTGGAGGTCCCAGAACAGGTCTCTTTCTGTCTCAGCAATGAAATTTCACATAGTTCAACTCCAATCCCTGTTGGGTAAGTCAGTGAATCATCTGTATTCCTGTTCATTGAATCAGGCTTTTTCCTGTGCAACTTAAATGAACTTGACAGTGTGGAATTTTAATATATGTTAAGGATGAATAGAAAATGTGCTTCAAATATTAATGCTGAATTTCCCTCCAAATACCTAAAGTAATAATTTTCTCTATTTTTCTCTATTATAACACATGGGTTATAATCTGATATGAGCATAGACTTTTACAGATTCACCTTCTTGTAACAAAATTCCTGGGAATTATGATCCTCAATGCTCACAGCTTTTATATTGCTCTAGATAATATAAATAATACATGAAAACTGAAGAGTAATCATAATCTCAAATTGACAGTTTTCTATCTAGTATATTGTACTAGAGTTAAAAGAATTATATTAATTTTCCTAAAATATCTTTCAAACTCTGCTGCTAGTATTTCATAGTATATTTCTGAATATTATATTGGAAGTTTATAGAAATTTCAATAAAACGGGTCTTTAATTTCTTGCATGGTGGCCATGTCCTTTGAATAGATAAACAATCTATTAGACACATTAAATACTACATTGTAAGTTTAAATTTCATAGATGTTATTGCATACTTGAGACAGTCAAATCAATAAACTTTAATCTCTTAAACAATAATCTCCCAAAACGATGTAAAATGAATAAATAACATGATTGAAACTGTCTCTCCATTGTTCTGCTCTGAGGGTGAGATAGGATGCAAACGCATTGTATTTGGAGTGGTCAGGTCATCATAATACAGTTGGATTTTAATCTCATATTTTTGAAATTACTGATGAAGATTAATGAGAAATTAGAGAAAATAGAAGCCATTAAAAAGTCCCTGCTTTTAATTATTGCTTGTGTTGAGACAAGTATATGAAGTAATTTTTCAGAGCTCAGAGAGCAAGACACCCTTCCTTAGAGAAATTGTAATAGGAAATTGTCTGAATGTTCAAACTTAAATAAAAAAAGTCATAATGATGAATAAATCTCATAAGAAAAGTTGACATAGAATTAATTCAATGAATCTACATACTTAATATTGACAGTTTGTCTAAATTAGACAGTACTATTAGGAATCATTTTTTTTCTGTTTCTATTGTGTGCTCTTTCTTTAAAATATGAAACGAGATGGGTTAGGAGAGAATTAAATATGGGTCTATTCTTAGGCCCATTTTCTACTTGTGAAATGGTCTATTTGTGGAAATGACATTGGGGGACAAATATTAAGAATGCACCTGAAGCCTCGGTGTGATAAGCCATTTGTTTTTCTGTAATCTGCCCCACTGTTTATCTTGTTAAAGAACTTGTTGAGCATTTCTGCTGCCTCTACTGGCACCTGACGGGAGCATCATCAGTCACCGCACATGCTCTGGCCTACAAACTCTTTTACAGGATTCAGGAGGGATGTGGATTTAAATTTTAAGCTGGTTTCTGTCAGTATGACAAATGAATGCCAGAAAAATTTAGGACAGCGGTAGAATGTTCAGATAGATGCATGGTGAATGTAACGGTCCAATCTTCAAGCAAAATCAACCAAAATACCTTTAAAATAACTCCATGCTTTGGCTTCCTAAAAGTCAGTCTATGTCTGAGGTATAAGATGAGCATGTTTCTGAAGCTTTCAACACAGACATACTAAGAAATCACATGATTTATTGTTCAGAGGAATGATATTTATACAATAATTATTTCTAAAAGTATAAAGTTTGATTATTAGCTTATATTTTTATGAGAGTCAAAATTGTGCTTCTAAAACATATTCCTGTTTATTTTTCCTGAGCTTATTTTGCTGTCAGTTTGGTTGTTTCATTGCTTGTGTTAAAAATAAAAGAAAAAATAAATGAATGAAACAGATATTCGAAATAGCGTGTGCTCATTCTGATTTTTTGACATAATTTTGATAGATTAATGAAGAAAGGACTAGAAGAGATTGCTGCATCTTCATTATGTATTTAAATGCATCTCTACATAGCCAGTGACAATAACTGAAATCCTGCCTGGAGTAGATTACTGGAGTCCGGTGCAGCCTGCTGCAGGTGATAATTAAAGGTCTACACTAGAGAAGACCTGGGCTTCAAACTCCTCAAATCCCTAAAGTTTTTCCTTTTCTTTCCTCCTTTCCAAGCATCTTGAAAGTGGTTCAATGTGGGCATTTTAAGACACACAGCATTCTGATGCAGCTAGAATTATTTCTCATTTTATTTCAACACAGCTCTCATGACATATATGTTTTTAGTTAAAGGTCAATCACAGCTTTTCCATATATTTATGATACAGGAAATCTTAAAAACAAATTCATTTCATAAATGTGATTTAATCATTAGTTAAATTAGCGATTCATTGGATGTTTAAGAGTTTTGCCCCAGGACAGTGGTGGTGCATGCCTTTAATCCCAACACTCAGGAGGCAAAGGCAGGCAGATATCTTTGAGTTGTAGGCCAGCCTGACATACAGAGCTAGTTACAAGACTACAAGGGGTACACCAAGAAGCCTTGTCTCGAAAAAATGAAAAACACAAACAAGTAAAAAAGATTTTTGTCAAAATCAGTAGAAATGATTTTTTAAAATTAAAATCATTTAAGCAAACATTTCATTTAGCTCAAAATAGTGCACTTCAGTGAGTTCTAGAATTTCCATTTTAAGTGAATCTACAACCTTTTGAAAATGGTCAATTTTATCATTTCTTGTACAATAGTAAATAAATATTTGTGTTATTTTACAGATATTATTGAAAAGAGTATCAGAATTGGAAAGTCTTTTTCACTTTCATTAACTTCTTTTAAATATTAAAGTAGTTGATACTGTAACTAGAACCAAGGATTCAAATTATGATGCATAATTAAAACTTTTGTAAAATTATTCAAGTTCATTTAGTTATACATTATGCAAAAATTAATTTCTTCCATGAAATTCTATTAATAATTTAAATAATTACTTAATAATTTTAATACAAAAATTTTAAATATTCATGCATTCAGGAAAATATTTGAATGATATTAGTTTTAATTAGTATATAAAACAGTATAATAATCTTCAAGTTGCTAGTGAGTTTAATTTCATCATTTTGAAATTCCAAATATTCTTGAACAAAACAAAACAAAAAAATTTCTTCTATTTCATCTCTGGATTTAATTGACACTCTTGGTTATTTGTCTACTGACAATGAGGCAATTCCCTTTTTCTTTTATTTATTTATTTATTATTATTATTATTAAAAAATTTCCACCTCCTCCC
>LOJH01015148.1:0-14013 GCA_001685095.1 Ellobius talpinus | reverse complement strand
GAGGAACAGTCAGCTTTCTGTCATTATGGGTTAATTTGCCATTTCTGAATATTACATAAACTGAACAGTGTACCTCACTCTACATAATTAGCTTGAAAGTTATTCAGGGTGTGGGTAAGTCAAGGGTTTATTCTGTTTTAAGCATACTCCATTATAAGGATATACTAGACTTTATTCCATATCCCTTCATAATGAATGAAAATTGGGTTGTTTTCCATTTGGGATCATAGTTGTAATATGTAACATGTGCCCTGCTCCCCACAAAAGAGATGTCCAAGTCATAAGCTCCAGGAAATGCAAATAAAATATCTTCTAGAGAGAAGTCAGTATGGACACAGAAGTCAGGACTGCAAAAGAGAGGGCCTGGGTGGAGCAGGTCTCACATACAGTGACGGGGGTGGGCACATGAGAAAGGGGAGTTTTCAAAACACAGAGAGACGTAGGAAGTAAAAGGAGAGAAGAGGTGGAGCCGTGCTGTGATCTGGTATCTAGAAGCTGCCAGAAGCTGGAAGAAGCATCAAGATTTTCTCATTATGTTAGTTTGAAAAAGATTGCCCCCTCCCCAGACACAAATGTTTTAGTGCTTAGTCATCAGAGAGTGGCATTACTTGACAGGGATTAGGAGGTGTGGCCTTGCTGGAGGACATGTGTCACTGGGGAATGGGCTTTAAGGTTTCAGAAACCCAAGCCAGGCCCAGTGTCTCCCTTCCTGCTGCCTGTGGATATGGATAGAGAACTCTCAGCTACCTTTCTACCACCATGTCTGCCTGTTGGCTGCCATGTTCCCTGCTATGACGATAATGGACTAAACCTCTGAACTGTAAGCCAGCCCCAATTAAATGATTTCTTTTATAAGTTGCTGTGGTCATGGTGCTGCTTCACAACAATTGAACAATAACTAAGACCTTCCTAAAGTCCTTAAAAGAGGTGGGGTCCTGCTGACCTGCTGGCTACTGTCTATCAACTTTGGCCCAGTTTCCTAACAGATACCATCCTGACCACCACAATCCTGAATGTAGAAACCTTGTAAAGCCAAAATTCCAAAGTCTAAAATCCTTAATGGATAAAATTATTATTATTATTATTGTTATTATTATTATTATTGTTATTATTATTATAAAATTATCAAAAAATAAAATTCTGAAAATATAGTCTTGGAAGAAAAGAATAATCAAATTCTTTAACTTCACTAAATTACTACTTAGTTTATTTCAGTGAGAGTTTGCACATATTTCTTAGAGTATATGTTAATTCATTTAGTATTTTATGTGTTATGCTAGTTAATGGTATTAGCTTTTAAATTGCCTCAAATTTGACTTTAAATTGTCTACAATTGCTTATTAATTTTTTTTATAGAAATATAGTTTATTTTTGAACAGTGATCTTGAGTATCACATTGTGTGAATAAAAATAGCTCTCATTGGGTTAGTCAGTAAAGCTTAGGAGGTGAAATACTTGCCTAGCCTTCGAAGGAGGGCTGTGGTTTTTCACCCCCAGATGGTTCAGCCATGACAAGCTGAATAGAGACCTGAGTTTCAGCTTACCCAAAGGAAATACCTGGTTCCAAGAAAGACCACCCTGGAACTGATGACGAGCAACTGCTGCCACACCCAGAAATCAGAAAGAAATGTCAATGCTGCCACGCTCCAGGAAAGGCATTGCTTCTGTGGTTCCATACCTCTTGGAAATCCCTGCATATTATTTCAATTGAGTCTTTCAAGGGAAGCTATATGATTCAATGCTCAATTCAAAGCAGGTGTCAGGATGAAAATGATTTTGGTGGGTAAAATCTGAACCTGTAATTCCAAACGCATTCATCTTGGTTTGTTTCACGAGGCTCTTTAAATGTGTCTTGTGATGATACTGTTTATTTCAGGATGTAAAAGAGAAATGCTAAGTGGGAGAAATTGTGACCAGATGAAGAATTCCAATTTCCAAGGAGATTTCATTAACCTGGGACAAAAAGGCAAGAGAGAGGGGGTGGAGGGAGAATAAATAAATTCAGGTGAATGCCAGGTACCATAGTTCATTCAGAGAGACCAGCTCTCCTCTAGAAGAAATATATGGTGGCTTTGGGTGTTTTTGATGTGAGGTCTTCCTTTATTGATTTTCCATACAAAAATCTGAGAAGTTTGTACCAAATTTTCTGCATATATAAAGCATTTACTAATAAGAATCATTTTTTATAAATCCATCAACTAGACTAGCTTATTACCCTAGCACTGTTGTTAGTGAGCACACAGACAAGAAAACCTCTGCTCATCAAGCACACGTAGTTGAATAACAACAGGGAGATCTCAAGATTTAAATTAGATGGAAATTCACATATTATGAATTCATTAATTCACTTCATTAATGCAGAGAAAAGACAAGTGTGTGTAAAGGTGTTTGTGTGTGTGTGTCTGTGTGTGTGTGTGTGTGCGCGCGCCTCTACAGGCTAGAGGAAGACTTGCTCTCTCACTTTCTATATTATCCCCTTGAGACAAGGGTTCTCAGTAAACCTAGAGTTAGGTTGTCAGTCAGCAAGCCAAATGATGTTCCTGTGTCCTTCTCGGGGTCCTGGGGTTTCAGAACGACATGACCATGCTCAGCTTTTCATTTGGATGCTGGATGCTGCAGATTTGAACTCGGGTCCTCACATATGTGTAGCAAGTGCCACCTCTCTGGTCAGAAACATAGTTTCATTAGTGAAGACTTTTGGAATTGCATGTAACCCTTGTGTTTAGGGTATCTGCAACAGAGAAGGCTCTCAGATCTCTCTTCCAGTGTTACAGAGCACTGCACAGCCTGAAAGGACAGAAACGATGGAGATACTGAGCTTTTGATGCAATAATTCACATAAGGGACATTATAAAGCCCTCCTAGACAAGGCACAATTCCAAGCAATCTATGTTCCACATGTGATGAGTCTTTATTGTTCATCTTTTATAACTGAGCCTCACTCTCTGTAATGGGAACCATCTTTAAAGCATGTTTATTGTGCTACTTCTTTGTATTAGTTTTCTCGTCGCTGAAACAAAATACCGAACAGAAGCAATTTAAGGTAGACTAGATTTACTTCACCTCACTGCCTCAGAGATTTCAGTCCAGGGTGGCTGGGAAGGTGGTTGGAGTGCTAAGCATCAGCTATGTACACCCCACAAACAGAAAGCAAGGAGCCTGGGTCAGAACCGAGGAGGTCGTAACCTTCAAACTTCTACCCTAGCCAGGCTTTAACCCCAGCACTCAGTAGGCAGAAGCAAGTGTATATCTGTGAGTTCAAAGCCAGCCTGGCCTACATAGCAAGTTCCAAGCCAGCCAGGGCTGCACAGTGAGACTCTATCTCAATAAATAAATATATAGAATAAAAGTTAAAAATTAGAATAAAGGGATTTGAACTAAAACCTTAAAAAGCACACCACTAGTGACCCGTGTCCACTTACTTCACCTCCTAAAGGCATCGCAGATTTCACAACCACAACCTGGGGTTGGAACATTCCACAAAAGATGAGCCTGCAAGGATATCTTAATTCAGACTCACACCCTGTACTGTCTTGTTCCATTTCTGCAGCAGCCCCGCAGCTTCGTGATGCGATTGTCACTCTCCCCTTGAATTTCTCTTCATCCTAAACTTCCCTTGGCCATATTGAGTTTACGCATATGCAAACACACCCCCTTCCCTCTCTTTCATCCACGTGGCTACAGCCCTTTATTCCAGTCCCTTTCTAATTGATCAGTGTTGAGTCTTAGCGTATTGCTACAGTGATTCCTCTTAATAACTGCTATCGAGCTTTATAATTACAGCAGCCGACCTTGTAAGGAGCTTCACATTGGTTCTCCCCATCCCTTTCTTAGTTAACTTGACAAGGACTCCTTGATTTCCTGTTACTCTCAGGAATATTTCCAAAACTTTCCCGTACACGGTAGAAAACACACACACACACTCGTCCTTTCTCTGCTTCTAATCCATGCAAGAGAAAAGATGCAAAAGGCAAGCTTATGGGAGTAACCAACCAATATCTGATTTGATTTAACAAGTGGGTCTCTGATTCTTGCGCTTTCCCTTGGGCTTTTTTCTTTCTGTTGATTTGTTTTATCCAACTCCAATGTAATGGATTTTGTTTCATTTTATTACATTTATTTTGTTACATTTTCTTAGAAGCCGTTTCTTTACAAATGAGAGAGAAAAAGGGAATGGACAAGGGTAGGAGAGGATGTGGAGAGGAACTGGGAGGAGTAGAGGAAGGGGAACCCATAATAGGATGTATAATGGGAGAAAAGATCAGTTTTCAACAAAAGGAAAAAATCCTGCACTATTTTTCTTTCCTTCTGCATTCTATGACTGAGATGAAACATGGACCTCCATAACAATGGACACACAGGGATAATAGTTAATAACCTTAACCATTAAAGGGGTTAAATTTGCCTACTTTTGACAACTGAATTTAAGATGCAGCTTTTTGAGAAGGACAAAACAGGTATCTTCTCTAGCAAAGGGTCGTTTATCTACAAGGCCCTCACATTCAGGGTCGAGGGAGAAAACAAACACCAAGCCGCTAAGACAGCCTCATAGTGTCTCAAGGACAAACCCAGCAGCCTCCTTCTCAGTCACCTCTAAACTTACGCAGATGTGTCCGCAAGTGAAAAGACTAAACTCGGCCAATTAGAAATATACTAATGTAGCTGCTGCCCGCTTAACCAATTAAGCTTGAGATGACCTCATGGTCCCTGCAATTTCCCTTAGTTATGCTTAAAAGGAGCTTGCATGTTCCTCTCAGAGTCGTCGCCATTTTGTACAGATGAAGGACCTCAAATGCATGCTGGTATAATAAACGCTCTTTGTTCTTACATACTGTTTGAGTCTGGGGTCTTCCTTCAGCATTTCCTCAGACCTTACAGCAACAAATATGCTTCCATACCCTAGTGCCTGGCAGTCCACTCTCATAACAGTGTGAACATAAATGGTTATAATCTCTGCCCTGCATTGCTTCTCTTACCCTACATGCTGAAGAGAACATACCACATCACATCAGATGATGACATCAAATCTTTATTGAGTGTTTATTTGTATGGTAACATCCATTTCTATTTTGTTATGGCGATGCTTGAAAATATGATTGTTGTTTAGTTACTTGTCTCTTTGCTGTGTATGCTGGCTGGTTTTATGTCAGCTTGACGCAAGTTAGAGTAACTGGAGAGGAGGGAGTCTCAATGGTGGAAAATGGCTCAATAAGATCGGGCTATCAGCAGACTTTAGGGCATTTTCTTAATTAGCGATTGATGTGAGAGAGCCCAACTCATTGTGAATGGTGCCACACCTGGGTAGATGGTCCTGGGTTCTATATAAAAGCAGGCTAAGCAAGCCATGGGAAGCAAGCCAGTAAGCAGCACTCTTCCATGGCCTCTGCCTCAGTTCCTGCCTCCAGGTTCCTGCCCTGACTTCCTTCAATGACGGACTACAATATGAAAGTGTAAGCCAAATAAACCCATTCCTCCCCAACTTTTGGACATGAAGTTTCATCACAGCAATAGAAACTCTAAGACACTGGGATAAGATATTCCAACAAAAGCAACCTAAGGGAAAAGTGTTTCATTTCACACTCTAGTTTGAGATTGTAGTCTATCATAGTGAGGAGCCATGGCAGAAGACCTGGTTTCATTATATCCACAGCAGGGACACAGAGACTAGATAATGTTGACTCAGCTCTTTTCTTCTTTTTTATTCCATCTAGGACCCCAGCACATGGCATGGTGCTATAGTTAAGGTCGGTCCTTCCCACCCCATCCAGGATCCCAGCCCACAGGATGGTGCTACAGTTAAGGTGGGTTTTCCCATTCCAGCTAAACAAATCAAGATAATTTCATACAAACAATCCCAGAAGCTTGTGTCCTAGGTGGTTCTAGGTCCTGTCAAGTTGACAGTTGATGTCAATCATCACAAATATGGACAATGCCTTTGGTGTTAGAGAAATAGCTGGTAACTAAACAGTGCATTAATATTTCTGCTCTGCTTCTAATCCTAGCCTGCAGAGAGACAGGACAACCCTAAGATGGCTAGAACTTCCAGAATCATGAATTAAATAAATCTTTTCACTTCAGAAGTTAATTTCCTCAGGTATTCTATTATAGTAATACAAAGCTGAATAAGTTATTCCTTCTATAAAAAGACCTGGGAGAATGGGTTCAATGTCTTCTATTTCGGGAAAACATGTAACTTACTCCTTTTTTATACCCTTCCATCTGCTTCTCTGGATGAGGACACCTAGGCAGCACAATTTACAAGAACCAGCAGTTTGCCAAGCATCAAACATATTAGCACCTCCAACTTGGGCTTCTTCGGCTTCCAGAGCTGTGAAAAAAAATTATTTTTTATAGATTACCCAACCTTGACCACTTTGTTATAGCAGCACAAATAGTCCAGGGCTGAAGGGAAAGAAAGTGAGAATTACCTTGCGGACACTAAAAGAATAAAACTAATATTTTTTTTAAAAAAAAAAGCCAAGAGCAAAATAGTAAGTAGTCCAGTCATCAAGGAGAAATTCTTATGTGTATGTTGGAGCAGCTTGGGGTCTGTAGGCACACCCATCAAACAGTATGTCTTTCTTCTTGCCACTTGGTCCTGTTGACAGGTACCTGTGAGCTCCTGGCCACCCAGCAACCATTCTAATTATCATTTACCATTATGTTCTCTACAGCAGCAATTACCTGGAAAATAGCACAATACAATGGATCCTGTAAAGATGCTATCTGAAACTGAATCCATTTTCCATATTGTTTACTCAGAGAACCACTAGAGAAAGAGAAATGCTTAAGGAGGCTTTGGGCTTCGGGGGAGTCTTTTTTTGTATTCCTAAGGAAAGGTTATGGAAAGATAACTTCATTTCTTCTGGTTGATAGCACATCAGAGAGTGAATATGACAGCAAAGAATAGAAAGAGAACAGCCTGGGCTAGCACATCAACCTGAAGTTGTTTCTACTCCTGGGCTTGCCATCATTCAAGACTGAAAGTCTAAACAAAATGGGATCAACAATACCTCGGACCAACACAAAACTCTGGCTCAGGAGTGACATGTAACTCACTGGAAGAGCATAGATTTAGCATGTCCTCTCCCTGGGATCAATTCCTACCAACACACACATGCACATACACACACACAATCATCTGTGCTTAAATCTCTTAGAGTTTGGGGTCACTGTTTCTTTATAAAGCCTCCACTTCAAGTGGGCCACTTTCCTTACTGTTCTTTTTTTCTCTGAGTCTTTCAATGAAGATGGTGGATGGGGATGGAAAACACTGGAACTTTTCTGCGATAAAGGATAGTTTTCAGACACGGAGCCCTGACACCACTTATTCAGGACTGACACCCATTCCCTGTGTGCTAGGAAATAGGTTGGTATCACACACCACATATTGACATTTGACCTGATTGATGCCTGAGGACAAACCAGAGGTGGGAGTGGGAGCTGGTGTTTAGGGAACACTCAAGAAGACTTCTTATTCACTGGTATCTCTCCCGGGGAGCCTGATAAATTGTGATGGTTCGTTTTGATGGTCAACTTAAGGAGATTTGGAATCACCCGGGAGACAGGCTCCTGGGAATGACTATGAACAACAACCTTGCTTGTGTTGAGGTTGGAATACCTGCCCACTCTGCACCATTCCTTGAGTTGAGAGCCTGGACCTTATTTAAACAAGAAAAAAAAAAGACAGTGGTGAGTATCAGCATTCATTACTCTTTGCCTCTTGGCTTTGGATGCAAAGTGCTCAGCTGCCTGGAACTCCTGCTGTTGTGGCTTCCTCACCATCCTGAACTGTAACCTCAAACAGTGAGCCACAGGAAGTCCTTTCTCCCTTAAGTTGCCTTTTTTAGGGAGTTTATCACAGGATAGGTAAAATAAATAAGATATCGCTTATTTAGGGCTTTGCTTAGGGCAGGTATTAGCTGACTTCAAATGATATAACAACCTAGGGGAAAAAGAGGCCATTTCAAGGTTTCTCTGACATTTATGCTTCAGTGAAAATAAATGTGAAATGTTTACAGTAAATTTCACATGGAAGAGAATAAACAGGAAGGGATAATGAAAAGGCAATAAAGGCTTTATAAAGGTTTTTTTTCATAGTGGCCATGGCGAAAGAGTCCCATCTAGTGAATCCAAATGTACCATCTCCTCATTGAGAAGGACCTGAAGATCAAGAGTCTACAGGGGTCACTGACCCGAGGACTCTTTTCTTGGCTATTCTTACGTCACCCCTCGCATGATTCTCTGCACATATATACTCTTGACACACGTACCACTGGTCATATTGTATTAAGGCGTCTCCTGAGAGTCCCGTTGAATTTAACCACTTTTATTTTTAATGTTATTTCCAAATACAGTCACACTCTGAGGTACTGCGAGTTAGGATTTTCAGTGTATGGTTTTGGGAGGAAATATGGCCAGCCTTTAGTAGACAAGGAGGGGTTGGTTAGTCCTCATGAAAGCTATCCTGCCCAGACAGAGCTGACTTCTGGGTCCCTACAGTGCTGATTATTGAGTGCATTTGGTAGGCGATGGCCCTGTGTAGGCTGGGCTCCCTGCAGACTCCTGACTCTCTTTCCTGAAGGCTGTCTCCTTCTCCTTCTATAGGCAGACCACAGCCCTCCCAGGGCACTTCCAGCCCCCACAGTCACATTTACCATTTGAGTCCTTAAGTGAGCATCTTTGCCACCATGCCTCTGAGCTTGGCAGCCTGGCCTCTGTGTGCTGCCTTGAGAAACAGTTTCATCTCTCTCAGCCTGTCTTGGCAATAGATCTGGCCAGCTGTTGAGAACTACTGGGGTATTTTAAACTCGTAGTTTTTAAAAATAGCCACTGGGCTCTGGTGTCTCTGGATTTCCATACATGTTGGAAAGCCTTGGGTTCATTCTCCGACTCTCACCGGGCTGTGCAATGGCAGCCTCTGAGGCCCCTGTGATTAAAGTCAGGTGGGTGTTTCTCCTGCACCTCGCACAAGGACTGTTTTTTCGTGTTTTTGTTGTTGCTTGTTGTGGTTTTACCAAAATCATACAGACACTCTATCATTTGTGAACTACATCTCAACAAAGTTGATTAAGACCCATCCTGTGACCAGGTAATAGAGTCACTGGTGCCCCAAGTGCAGGGTGTGAAGCAGCTCTTGCTTCCCTGGATGTCTATCAAAGCAGACACACAATGCCCAAACAGCATGTCTCCAGCTCGATTGAAAGGCTCTGTCTGTTGCTGTCAGCTAACAAGCAAGAGTTCCAACAAGGGTTCTTCTGAGCACAATAGGCCCACCCTGAGTGCCTTGAATTTGAGGAAAACAGCAGGGTGTCTCTTGTTGGCAAAGCACAGTAAACATTTTTGAAAGCTGTCACCCTCTGTCACATGGAGATTCCTGGTGTTGTCTCATCATCCCATCTGTATCTTGGGAAGCTGGCTATTGGTGGAGTGTGACGACACTGAAGGATAGGAGGCATGCTCCGTGGATTATTTCTACTTGGCATCGTTGTACGCATGTTACCTTGGTTATGCTGTATTTTCCTGGAGTTTCCAGTAAGAAGGTTCACTTTTCAGCATGGCTGGGTTTTTCCAAGGTGAACAGATAGACATCTCTGATCCTGTCAGTCTCCAGCAGTAGAGGAGAATTGTCACCAGTATCACGGGTCAAGTGCAGGCAAGCCACTCATGGATTTCCTCCCACCTCTGTCTTACTCTCACCCTGAATCTGAATCCCCCAGTATTGCTGCCCTCCGATATCATATCCATATGAACCACAAACTTGATATTGTGCGTAGGAGCCAGGGACAGCTCCAACCTCATGTCTTCTCTGCTCTCACAAGGTATTTTAGAACCTAGTAACCAATGTTTTAATATGTGTGTGTATGTACATGCATATTTGCATGTTCATGTTAGTGCAAGAGCACACTTGTACCACAGGGTGCACACGGAGGTCCGAGAACCGCTGCAAGTATATGTCCCTGTCTTCCACCATGTTTGAGACAATCTCTCGTTTGCCGCAGGGAATACCAATCTAGCCTCTGGGCATCCTCCTTCTTCCCTGCCTCTCACCTTCCGTAGGAGCTCTGGGGTTACAGATGTCTGTACAACTGCATTTTACCCTGTGTAGCCTCTGGGGATCCAAACTCAGGTCTTCATGATCGCATGGCAAGTATTTTACGCACTAAGCCATCTCTCCAAACCCTAGGAGACAACTTTACTATGAATCCTGGCTGTCAAAATGACCCACTACATAAGAATCAATGAGACCATTTTCAGAAAGTTCCTATGTGAGTAATTCCACAGAAGACCCTCTAGAAGTTTCTACATGCATTCCTAGTTCATGTGTGTAGATGTCAGGAGACAGGAAAACCCAAATGTATCGGTTCACCTGTAGGGTATCATTGCCCTCCCAAATCTCTTCCGTCTTGCCACAAATGGACCCTGTGAAAAAGATGTGCCAGGAGATGGCCTAGAGGGGAAAGAGAATATCCTGACCCCCAAAAGTGTAAATTTGAATTTCCAATTAAGTTAATTTAGTGCCATGTGAAGATGAGAGTGTCACAAAGTGAGAGGCCTCCCTGGGTCACTAGTCATCTCCAGAAATGCAATCAATGCCCTCTGTGGCAGTGAACCCGAATTGCCTGATCTCCATTTTTGTCACAGCTCACCTCAGGTTGCTGCCTCCAAGGGAATGTGTTCATTACAGTTTAGAGAAATGTGACAACTGAGGATGGAAGTGACATTCTCATTCAGTCCCATGCCTTGCTCAATCAAGTTCACATCTTTTCTTTTTTTAATTGATAGGGGCTATAATTATCATTTGGAAAGAAATAGGTCAAACCATTTTTCTTTCCTTTTGCTTTCAGAGGTGGGCTATAGAAATTCCAGGAGACAGAGTCTTCACAAAGACAATGACATCCTCTCTATCCTAATAACAGACTAAAGCTGGTCAGCTCCATGCAGCATGAGAAGAAAAAAAAAAGAAAAAAACTACATGAGTCAGAGAGATCAATTTTGTCCCTAGCAGCTCTGCAAAACAACTAACTAATCCCACACCCACTCAGTCCTTTCTGTTTTCTAAAGTTGAATGTGATGCATCCATTTACAAAGTATGCTGTATTTATCCAGAGGAAGGAGCCAACCTCATGGTTCAGAGAGCTGCTGTCAGCAGAGAGTGAAGGGAAGGAAAATGATCCACCTTCTCTGACCTGCACCAGCAGAATGATGTACCCTCTCCGACCTGCACCAGCAGCCAGTGGGCCTCCAACACATCTGAAGACGTAGTAGAGTCCATGTGAGAGCAGTTTGACCTGGCAGCTTAATTGTTAAAAGGTCCCCAGTGCAAAGCCTGCCAATTCTTGATGAGCTTACCCAAGCTACCTTCTACCTGTACTGCTGTCCTCCCAAGACAACCAAGCTACCTCCTACCTGTACTGCTGTCCTCCCAAGACAACCAAGCTACCTCCTACCTGTACTGCTGTGTCCTCCCAAGACAACCAAGCTACCTCCTACCTGTACTGCTGTGTCCTCCCAAGACAACCAAGCTACCTCCTACCTGTACTGCTGTGTCCTCAGTCGCTCCCAAGACACAAGCCATACCTTTCATTTGAGTTCATAGTAAATGTTCACATCAGGCTTAAGTGTAGCAACTCTACCGAAAAATGGAAGAGTTCTAGGAAAGGGTCCCACACCCAGATTTTATCTCTCATCAGACTCCAGAAGTGTCGTCCTCTGTCTCCTTCTGTTCCATGATCATAGACACGATCTCCCTCTGTCTCTCAAAAGACAGTTACACTCCTTCCTATAGCCCATGACATCTCACTGTCTATGCTCAGACTTTACCAGAGTGTTTTCATAACACAAAATCAGTTGCCCTTTTAACAGGGATTCCAATATTAGATGGATATCTACTAACACGAACCACTTTTCAGTATATTGACATCGACATATGTGTGTCATTAAGCTATATTGACATCGACATATGTGTGTCCTATGTTAAAGGGCAAATTCAACAATGAGGTATTGAATGAAGAGGAAATCCAAGCTTTTCCTAGTTTTTATTTTTCATGTTCTAGGTTTTAGAATAATAAATGAGTTTTCTGGAGCCCTGTGTCGGTCTTTTAGTACACATTCTAAGAAAAAGCTATTGGGTCACTGAGTCTTTGAGAGATGGTCCGTCATGGATGCTTCTCTGCTATGTTATGACATGGAAGAGTGGGATCCATCCTAGCTTGTGATTTCCTTCTGTACACACATACCTCCTAGAATACATCAAGTTAAATCCTGCATGTCTGAAACTTCCCAGACTCAGCAATCATGCCTTCAAAGCCATTCTCTATGTGTACAAGTCATATAGTGCTGGCAAATATGTCTTTGAATTAGTTGCCAAATAAAATACTATAGAGCAGGTGATTTAAACAATTGAAATCCACTTTCCCACAGCCATGTGGAGGGTGGGGCTGGAAGTCCAAGATAAAGGTTGACTTCTTGAGGGATCTCTATCCTGCCTTATGGAGGACTCTTGCCATCTCCAAAGCACATGTTTGAATTTGTGTCCATTTTGACCAACATCTACACACTTGCGTGCAAAAGCAATATAATAAAGTGTCTCAAGCCCAAATAACAAGATAGCATCAGGCACCTTGAAATGTTTGCCTTGGTAGGAGGAGCAGGAAGGGAGTGGCAAATGGCAATAGAGCTAATAATCAGATTGATAGAAACAAGAGGGATGTAAAGAAGGCCTGGCACCAACCTCTGTGAATGCCTGACATGATCCAAGGGCTATGATTACTCTCTGCACCTGTCCAATAAGAATTGGCTTGATGCCCAGAATGTGTCTGACATGAGAGTCAGGGGCAGCACTCCAGAGGCCTCCATCTGGGCTTTTTCAAACTACTGATAGTGAGGAGGAAGGTAGGTTTGCAGTTTCTGCTACAGGCAATTGCCAATCCCAAGCCATTTTCAACCAAATGATCATGTTCACGTTTTAGCCTGCTTGACGTTAAATCTCCAGTGCAAGTCCTGCCCTTTAAAAAGAAGCTGGTTTTGCGGGTAAGAATAGAGCTCCAGAGCCCATCCTGTGTAGGTTCAAAGTGCAGGTCTGATGCTGCCCAGTGAGGTGTCCTTACCCGGTAGCTTATCTCTGAATTAGGACCATAATGATGTCCTGTAGAGTTCTGTGTGTGTGATGGTCCTAGTAACAGTCCTAAGCAACGTAAAAGATATTTATTTAATAAAGGAAGGACTCATTATCATAATTTTTAGTCATGTGCCAGGCAAGTTTTAATAGTGGAACCCAGAGGGGACTGCATGAGTTCCCTAAGTCAACGAGGAGAGTTATTAAGAGAGCAGAAGTTTGAAGATGTGACTCGGTGGTGGGACACTTGTCTAGCATGTGAAAACAAGCACCTTTAATATCCAGGACTGCAAGGGAAAAACTGGCAAGACTCAAGAGAGGTCCTGATAAGTCAAATGCCCAAGGGAAGTCAAATATTAAAACCAAGAGTGTATTTTGTCTGTAAGTGTTCTATAAATCTCAGTCGTAACTAGTAGTTTTTTGTAAGAATTCAATAATTGCAACTCATGTTCCTTCTTATTCAGGCACTGTGGTATTGAAATAATCATATCATGGTTCCTTGAAGAAAGCACATAATATTTGTGAATCCCTGCGAGAGCGTGGAGATAGACGGGGGACAGATGGAAACTGCAGTCCTGTGCTGCTCAGTGGGGTTGGACCATCTGTTTCTAAAGAGATAAGAGGAAAGTTTCTCATTCAAGAATCAGAGTACTCCATTCTCAGCATGAGAAAACATCACATTTCCTCCCATTTTCCATGGGGCTTATTGTAAATGGGTTCCGTCAGGATGGTTACAGAAAAGGAGCACTGGGAGTTTGATATAGAGGGTGGTTTTGTTTTGTTTTGTTTTAATCAGAGAATAACTTCCAACTCCACTTTGAGTTTTGATGGAGGAGGGTCATCTGTCTATGTGTTAATAAAGAAACTGCCTTGGCCGTTTGATAGGCCAGCCCTTA
>LOJH01015147.1:0-19685 GCA_001685095.1 Ellobius talpinus | reverse complement strand
CTCTCTCTCTCTCTCTCTCTCTCTCTCTCTCTCCCTCTCTCCCTCTCTCCCTCCAGACAGCACTGGCTCACAATAAACACAATCATGATTTGAATGAACAGAATTACTTGCTCTTATTTATCATTGTCTTAAATAATAAAATTTTCCTGTCTTGAAATTTCATGAAGATCTGTCTAAGACAAGCTCCCTGAAGACTCATTAGTAATTCATGAAACCGTTAAGAATAGTGCCCAGTGAACTCGCGGTCACAATCTCTTGCTGGACTTTGTAGAAACGTTACTGGCTGAGCAGGTTTGATTGGAGGATAGGCCCAGGAGGTGGAGACGGAGGGTTGCGTGAGGTCCTATACCTGCCATTAACTATCAAGGAAAGCTGTGTGTTTCTCTACTTGGGAAGCAGTGCTTGGTGAGGTGTTGGAGAGGGAAAACACCTTTCTGTCACTCAATACAAAATAAGATAGTAAAGAAAGGACAAGGAAAGATATCCTTGTACTAGCCTAGCGGGCATTCACCGAAGCAGTATTGGACCATTCGCGTCAATTAGCGGAGACCTGGTGCTGGAAGTCGTTTTGCTCGTGTTTTCACACATTTCCTTCTTTCTTGGCATTGCCCAGATTTATTCTCCTCTCCTCCCTTTTAGGAACAGAATCTGGCATAAATAAATGATAACTGAGAAAATGGAACAAGCAGAAGGGTGAATGGAAACTCCTTTGGCGTCGCACGCAGGGCAGGGGGATTTCACGCTACACGTGGTTGCCCACAGGAAGGTGGCGGTTCCGAAGGCTGCAGTTTCGTTTGTCTTGTGATGAAGGAACCCGTATTTCCTTCCTTAATTACTCACTTCAAATGCAATAGGAAGCCCCACACCACAGCCTTTCAGACCACTAATATGCTGAAACTTGTTAAATCAGAGTGGGCTGAGCTGTCAGTGCTGCCCGCAAAAATGGGATTCCGTGCACTCCGTACCTGCATGAGTTTAAATTGGATGGGGCTAATATTTGATACTATGCAACGGTGAGATCTGCATAGCTAATATGCATTCTCTGGTTCCCAGAATTAAGACGTTGATCTATGGGGCACAGAGGAATCATCCTTCTCTCAAAGAGACTATTTTGTGTTCAGTGGGTTTAAAAGTCACTGACATAAACAACTGTTTGCAGTTCATGCTCTTGCTGGTTCTCTTTCCTGCTCCCCTGCTCTCTTTGTGTGTGTGTGTGTGTGTGTGTGTGTGTGTGTGTGAGGGTGTGTATGTTTGTGTGAGTGTGTGTGTTTGTGTGCATGTGTGAGCATGTGTGTTTGTATGTGTGAGTGTGTGTGTGAATATGTGTGTTTGTGAGTGTATGGTGTTTGTGTGTGTGTGGTATTTTAGGTAATGCTTTTTAGAAAGTCACTTGCAATGCTTTGTCTTTCCTTTGGGGACAATTGAACTTTCGATGGGTGCTCAAGAGAATTCTGGTTTTTAAAAAATTATTATTATTATTATTTGGTAAAGTATCTCACATAGCCCAAGCTGGTTTCAAGTTTGTGCCACCACATCTACCTCTTCCCTCTCCTTCTCTCTCTCTCTCTTCCTTCCTTCCTTCCTTCCTTCCTTCTTTCTTTCTGATCTCATGCAACCTACCCTGGCCCTGAACTAGCTGTACAGCCAAGGATGACATGACCTTGACCTCCTTGAATGAGTATACACCTATTTTATTTTTTAAATTACATTTATTGTGTGTGTGTGTGTGTACACAAGACAAGGCACACTTGTAGAGGTCAGAGAACAATTTGTCGGAGTTGGTTCTTTCCTTTTATCTGGGTTCCAGAAATCAAACTCAGATCATCAAACACGGAAAACAGTGATTTTACTCACTGAGCCATGTGGCTAGCCCATGACCTTTAACTTCTGATCTTCCTGCCTTTGTCTCTGGAATTCTGGGGCTACAGGTATGAGCTGCACACCCAGTTTCATGTGGTGCTGGGGATCAAGTCTAGGGTTTTGTGCATAGTAAACCATCATTCTACTGAGGTGTCCTATCTCCATCACTCATGAAAATGATCATAATTTCACTTCTCTCTCACACACACAGACACACACACAGACACAGACAGACACACACACACACAAACATTGGAGAAAGGAGTAAAATGGAGGTATAAAGGTCCTCCCAGAATCCACAGTGCTTACATTATGGAGGTGCTGTGTGTGGTTTTACGCTGTAACCAAGCATGCCATATTTTCTGGGTCAGTGTCAGTTTTAGAGCCATAGAGAAGTTCCATTGCATCAGTGTTCTTTGTACAAATCGCACCTGGTCAGTCTATTGAAATAGAAGTAAGCGTTTTGCTATGCCTTTTGTCCTACATTTTGATTCCTAATACACAGTGTCTCTCCTGCTAGCCATGCCTAGTTTGGGAAAGTGACTATGGAAATGACTGACATTTTGAAAATGATGACATGTAAGAAACCACACATCCCACATCCTTTCACTCCCTCAAGTACTTGAGGGAGAGGAAAGATACTTGAAGCATGATTGAAAGATGGAGAAAATTATGAGGACGGGAGGAGGGCCTCACTCTGGAGCCTGGTTGAAGCCTCCCTCCAGCTGAGAAGCAAGGATTCCAGTACAATCAGATGTGCAAAGTGGCAGACTTGTACTCCTTTGATATGTGGATGTTTTATGTCAAAATAGCAATGAATCAGGATCAATGCCTAAATGTATATGATCTTGATATATGACCTCATTCCTTTTCCAAGACATTATTTGGAAGTCTCAAGCCAGACTGTCAACTTGGTTCATAGCAAAGACATCCTACCATCTTGCATTCCTGTGACCTAGACTTCTACCTTATCAAATGTGGTCCACTTAGGGACCCCTGAGGAACCTCTGGGTGATCTCATTTATGTTCTCTCCTAGTTGGCTTCAACTGTCAACCTGATGCATGTCTGAGGGAGCTTCAGCTGGGGGATTGCCTCAATCAGACTGACCTGTGGGCATGGATATGGGGCATTTTCTGACTATTGATTGATGTAGGAAGGCCCAGTTCGCTCTGTGTGTATGTACGTTGGGAGGGTACCACCCCTGCACAGCTGGTCCTGTTGTTGTTGTTTTTTAAACTCAGGTTGAGCATGATCCAGAAAAAGTGAGCCAATAAGCAGTTTACCCCATGGCCTCACCCTCAGTTCCTGCCTTAGCCCCTGTCCTGATTTCCCTTGATGGACTGTAACCTGTAAGGTGAAATAAACCTTTTCCTCTACAGGTTGCTTTTGGTCATGATGTCTGTTATTAAAACAGTATTAAGCAAACAAGGACAAAAATTGGGTTCAGAATCAGGGTGTTGTTTTGGCTGACCTGACCTTGTTGTTCTGGGAGAGGACGGCTGAAGTGTTCAGAACTTTGGGCTGGAAAAGCCCCCAAGAGCTCAAAACTTAATGGACTGTTCTGTGGGAGCCTGGACGATAGGAATGTTGAGAGATTTACAAATATAACGGAGCTCTGGCTTATGCTACTGCAAAGAGAAGCTAAGACTATCCTGTCTAGGCAGCCAAGGCTACGTCTCAAGCTGGCAGCCAAGCTTTAGTGTAAGAGTCTCGCATGTAATGCTGTTATTGGTGGTATGAACGCTGCAAGACTGATGATATCATAGAGATAAACTGAGACTTGGTTCTAAGAGAGGTCAGCAGAGGGCATGGGTGAAGGTGCAGGCTTCAGGGAAGTGGAGACCCCAGGGTCGAATGGATCATGGTGAGAGGCTGAAGCTTGTCACCAAGTGCCAGGGATGGAGTCTCATCAGAAAGGCCCGGAATCAACTGGGGGAAAGGTGAAATTTCATTAGCAGTGGAGTGTCCAGGATATCGGAGATGCCAGGACCGTGGGATACCCACCAAAGGTAGTGGCTGGAGTGGAACAGAGCTAACCTGAGCCTACAAGACAAGCCACGGAGGCTGTAAGTTGCAAAGACGTGGAGTTACCTCAGCCCTTTGGAGCCCAGAAGATCTTGGCTGAGTGCAAGATGTTGGATACTGAGCTTTTAATAACTGTTTAATTTGGGGTTTTCTTTGATGTGATTGTAATTGTGTCCTGATTCTTCCCTCTCGGAATAAGAAAGTATGTAACTTGTCTTTTGGTTTTTGTTTTATTTTGTTTTGATCTTATAGGAACCCACAGCATAGAGACTTTGAAGTTTTAAAGTGATAATGTTTTAAAGACCTTAGAATGTTTAAGGCTGATTTGAGGGACCAAGAAATGAAAGGCTATGGCTTAAAGTGACACGTTTGTATCAAGTTGACAATGTGTAGATTGCTCTAGTTAGCCTTAGCTGACAGAGGAGGGAATTGCCTAGTCGGTGGTCTTTTGGCAAGACTATGGACATTTTTCTTGCTGATCGACGTTGGAGGGCCCAGGCCACTATGTGCTGTACCATCTCTGGGAAGGTAGTCTTACACTGTACAAGAAGCAGGCTGATCTAGAGTCAGAGAGAGCGACCCAGTAAGCAGTGTGCCTCCATGGTCTCGGCTTCAGTTCCTACTCTGTCTCAATGTCTTGATCAGTTGCGGACTAACTCCTGCAATTTGAAATATTCTTCCCCAAGAATATTGGAATTCTTAAAATTCTTCCCCAGCTGTTTTTGACATTGGTGTTTATCAGAGCAGCAAAGCAAACAAAACAAGTTCCTTAGCAATTCTTTGAAGATAAAAGTTTTAAAACACACCAAAATCTTAGGGAATTCCCCCACCCAATTTTTTTTTCAGCTGCACCTTCCTTTCTTCCTAAACACCTTCTTTTCTTCACCCTCTGGGTGAAAGTCTATACAGACACACCTTTTAATGAAAATAAAACAGCTCTGTTTTATGGTGGCTAGTTCTGACATTCTCTTCTGAGTTGCAGCCAAAGGGTCTGGTTTTAAGTGGGTCGAGGTCCTTTGAAGAGAAAGGGCCTCCCCGGGCTTTTGTATGTGACAGTGTTGAACTGTAATTTCTGTCTCTGTTGCCAGTGATGGCACCGAATGAAGCGCTAAAGGGACTGGAGCCTGACATCATCTCAGAAGCTGTGGAAGTCCAGAGCCTTCATTCTGACTTTCAGCTCTAGGCCTCTGGAGTTGGCTCCCCTGCCTCAGCCTCCTAAGAATGAGCTAGAGCAGCAGAAGGATGGCTTTGTGAGGTTCAGAGCTGAACACCTAGGTGCTGAAGTGTGTGCCGAATATGAGTTATACAGATACACAAAATGATGTTACTGGAGGCCAAGGTCCGGGCTGGATGTGTCCAGTTTCTTAGCCTCTTATCTAAAGAATTGAAAATGAAACGCCATGCAGATTTGCAAAAGAAGCAAGATAATTTTAACCTAGAGATAAGCAATGATACAGATTAAAGATGGATGCATTGCAAAGATTGGCAGTAGACCATATGAGTGAAAGTTCTCATGAGCTTTAAGCTGAAGCTGGAAGTCTCTTTCTATAGGGTCGAAGGAAAAGAGGGGTTGGTGACTAAGGAACATACTTGAAGTGGCTCTCTACTTAGAGGTTGTACAATCACTTTATCTGTTGTGCATGTCCCTTCCCAGAATGTATTTATTTTTATTTTATTTTTTAGGGTTTTTGAGGCAGGATTTTCTCTGTGTAGCTCTGGCTGTCCTGGAACTGTTCTATAGACCAGGCTGCCAGGATGCCCTCAAATTCAGAAATGCGCTTGCCCATGCCTTCTGAGCACTGGGATTAAAGGTCTATGCCTCCACGGCCTGGCTAATGCATATGCAGAGACATAATGATGGTAAATGGGGGATTCTCCCAAAAGGAGGACACAGTTTTGCCTTACTTCACATCTGCCTAAACTAGTTCAGGCTGGATCAGCCCTTCTATATATGTCGGGAATACACTTGAATAGAAACTGTCCATATTTGATCTTTCCAGCAGTCCAAGAACTCATCCTATTGTTATGTAAAAATACGTGTAGTCTGGTGCAGTCGGAGGGGTCAGGGGGTTCTGAGGCTGTTAGGTGCATTGTTTAGAGAGGAGCATGCATGTAAGAAGTGTGCAGGGGAAGAAACTTCACTGCCAAGTGGGTCATTACAGGAGGGGAGTGTAATAAATTATCTCCTATTCTTGCCCATCTCAATAGTATCTCCATCCTCCCAGCGTACAGAATTAATTTAGGGAGCCAGGCATGTATGTGTGTTACCCCACCAGGTGGAGGGACGGCAGGATGGCAGCTGTTCACAGCCCAGGACAGGTGGGACAGGGTGGGGCTGTGTTTGTCTTTCCAAAGAGGTGGAATTCCAGTAGAGAAGCCTGAAGGACTGGCTCTAATGAACCTGGAACTTGAGTTTTCCCCCTTCCCTTTGAGTTAATGAAATCACAGCACCCGGAAGGTTAACCCAGAGCCTTCATGGGGCAGGCAAGTACACGCTCTGCCAGTGAGTCGCTCTCTGCCTTGGAAGTAGATTTGCT
Organism: Ellobius talpinus; assembly: GCA_001685095.1. NCBI lineage: Eukaryota > Metazoa > Chordata > Mammalia > Rodentia > Cricetidae > Ellobius > Ellobius talpinus. The sequence goes on along the minus strand of LOJH01015147.1, from coordinate 13,262 downwards.
GGGCACTTTATCTTTCAAAGATCCTTCTTAATCATTTCTCTTAGCAGATTCTAAATTATGTACTTTTCACGTGGTGAACAAACGTGAAACTGGACCAAAGTCAGACCCTTCTTTATGTGGGTCTGAGTGAGAAACAGAATTACTCACCAGATGTAGGTTGAGGCTCTGCTCTTTTTTCCCCCCTTGCTTGCTTTGACTTATAATTTTTGAGACTGTACAATTAATGGGAGGAAGGCAGGTTAGAATAATGGGGAAAAAAAGGTCAAACAAACAGGCTCCTGGCAGGTACTTAGGTCCAGATCGCCTGCTCATTTGGGCCTCCCGTGATGAAAAAAGAAACATACTTTTGTGGACTTTAAGAACAACTTTCTCCAAACTCCAGATAGGGTAAAGGAGAAATGGGAAATGGTGACCTGGGGTTGGGGCAGTTAATGGACCATTAGGGGAAAAACTAGGCACGTGAACTACTAGTTAAAGCATATACCATGACGCCTTGAACAATCGGAAATGACCTTCAGATGACCTCCAAGGTGTAAAAGCATCATTCTACTTCTTCAGTCCTCAACCTTGTTCTGCTTTCCGGAGCCGTTTGATACAACAGAAGGCCCCTTATGATTCCTACAAGCCTCAGGAATATTTACCAGCAAGGGGAGACATAAGGAAATAAGCCAGATAATTGTTGCAATGGGCTTTGTTCTGTGGAAGTTAAAATGCTGGGGTAAGAATCTCACTCTCTCTCTCTCTCTCTCTCTCTCTCCCCTACCCTCCTACCCCTTCTCTTCCTTTCTCGACCACCCCCATCTTTTTTGGCTCTCCTCCCCTCCCTTCTCTGGACTCCCCGTCCCCCCGCCCCCGCCACCTGGCGGGAGGAGAACCTTACAGGTTGTCAATGAAACATGGAATTATTTCCTTTGATGGCTTAGATAATAGTAGGAGCCGAAGCAATGAGTGAGGTCGGCCGAGACCAATGCAGTCCTGCCCGGGACTGGAGAGCCAATCACAAGAGCAGGAGGCGGGGCGTCGGCGCCAGCCGATAATTGCTAAGTGCATCGCTAGCACAGTTGGTCCAAGCTGCTGAAAGGTCTGGTCGCAGAGGCAGGAACGCAGCATCCTCAGCGTGCTCCAACCCGGCTGCGTCCTCCTGCGCACGGCCGGGCAGCGAGCCTCCGGACGAGAGCGAGCCCCTCAGCTTCTCGGAGAAGGTACCTTTATCTGTGTCCCGGGAGAGGGGGCTGCTTCCGCTGTGTTTTCACACGGGCTTGCAGTTAGCACAGGTGGAGGGATTGCAGACAGAAAAGTTTAAGGGGAAAGGTGACAAAGGTGGAGACCCACTGTTTTTTTTTGTTTGTTTGTTTTTGTTTTTGTTTGGTGGGAGGAAACCAAGCCTACAATTTGGAAAAACTTCTGCGCCGTCAAGAGCTGGGTTTGTTTACTATTAATTAGCAGCGCCCAGGACCATCAAATGGGTCTGGTTTGGGGCTAGAGAACCTGCGGGGTTAGGGTGTAGACTCACGTTTGCTGGGTGGCCAAGCCTGGACCCCAGATCGGCGGCTTCCTGGAATAGAATGATGCTGTGCTGTGACCATATCCATGAACTAGTTCCAGAAGCAAGCTTGGTTTGATTGGATTTTCTGCCGTCGGGTCTGCCCTGCCCACTGTACCTTGACCTGCTTTGCCCAAAGCACTGTGACCCTTCAACTCCAGCCGTTCCTCAAACTTTCCCCATCTTCTCCTGGGCTACTTTTGCCCACTCTTTCTCCATCAGTCTTCATTTGGTGAAAAGAGAAATTTCACAGGGTGTAGGAGCCTGTCCTGTTTGACCCCATGAATATCCATCTTGCGCATCACCCAACTTGGTGAGAAATAAACCCTTGCCATCGACAAAGAAATGACTTCATTGGTTAGCCCTTGAACACTCTGGAAGACTTTCTTGATTTGGTATACATACCCCGAAAAACAGTGGGGACAGGGCTGAATTTTATCTCAGGGAGCTTTACATTCCAATCAGAGAAAGGAATTCTGAGGTCCCACAGCTCGGGAAACGAGGATGCAGGGAGAGGGAAGCTGCTGGGGGCTAGTTTTATCTAGATGCGCAGGTGACTTGTGGCAGGAAGATGGTGCTGGAGTCCCTGCTCACACTGCTTCTGATAACTGCTCTTCAAGTAGAACAGTCACTAGTTCTTGACTGTCCCACACTGTGGGGCTACAAGGGCCTCACTTTCACTGAGACCCACTTTTGATACTTGATAAAAGTTCCTTTCAGTCGACTTTTGCCACAGGGAATTGCTACGTAAGTGGACCTTGAGGAGGAGGTGGTGTCCCCAGTGCCAATGAAGGTGATATACTCGGCCTGGGACTCCCTGCTTTCCCACGCAGCTATTTCCAGTGCCCATCACTGCGAAGCACCCAGTGGTGTGTCATACCTGCGACATCCTCTGATGCTTCCAGTCCCCAGGTGATATGACAAATCCCTGGGATTCAGGGGATGCCGGTCCAGATGAATTCCTTCCCTTTGATTTCTGTCCCAGACTTGAAGCCAGGAAAGAGAACTGACAGGGGCTACCTGGGAGGGGTTCTCAACACTGCCACGTCCCTGGGACACCTTTCCCACTGCCTCAGAGGTGTGACAGCCTTGATTCTTCTGCCCCACACATCATTTCCACTTCCAGTCCTTCTGTTCCTCACTACCACGCACAACAGGTTCTCCTTCACTCCCTTTTGACAACATTTTGGGTGGGAATTGTTATTCTGGAAGTTCTAGTCCCAGTGGCTGAAGAAATAGCCGTCTAGCCTTGTGTGGTTGCAGCTGGTCAGGATGCCCGACCTCTTTTGTGCACGTGTTGGCTGGAAGTAGCAAAACAAGTCCCAGGCTCCACATAGCACAACTCCTGCTATCCAAGGTCCCTGAGTGGAATTGAACTTTTCTAGGTGGTTGGGCAGTTCTAAAGCACTTTCCCCTGTGATGTAAGGCATATGACTCCAAAGGGGTCATGGGAACAATACTCAGCACCCAGAAAGCGACCTGAATGCAGACACCCTGTTTTTTTTTTATAATAAACATAGGTATAAACTGAAGAAAGCTTTTGAGTTTCAGAGGTATCCAGGGCCAGAAACCAGGAGCAGAACTTAGGGTCTCCCTTCAAGTTATGCCAATCTGAGATCTGTTGATGTCTATCATGATAGGGAACATTAAAGGAAGGCATTTTAAAACAGCTCCTTGTGGTGACTCATCCACAAAGGGAAAGGCTGGGTGGGGGAGGGAGCCGAGGGAGCTTTGGGAAGTACAAGTGGGACACACAGGAGCACTGGCTTTCTCTCGCTCTCCTCCCCCTCATTCTTCTTCCTTGTATTTCCTCATTTGGAACAGAGATCATTAAAATAACAACTTAAGCTAAAAAAATGAGTATAGGAGCTGTAGAGTAATTGCCAAAACTCAAACCACCCTCATTGTAGCTTTACCTTGGACAGTGTGGTCACAAACCCCAGGACCCTGAACCTCTGTTGTGGAGAATGTAATCGTGGTATGTGGCTGATTAACGCCTGTGAGGCTGGGTGCTTGCTCGCGTGTTAAGGGACTGATGGATGCTCAGGAGATTAAATTTGTTGGTTGTCATTTTATCAAACTGAGCATGAAAGCTTCAGCTAGGAAGCTGGGTGGGTACCGTGCATTGATGTAGGGTTTTTCTTTTTGTCCAGTTGGCCAGGCAGGGCTTCTGTCCTGAGCTACTGTGATGTGGAAGGGCTCCATCCTTCTGCTGTTCCAAGGCCAGTGTTATTGATCGCCCTGGCAGATAAGAGACTTCGTACCCCTCTAGAACCTCCGTGCCCACCATCCTCCTTGTCTTCCCTCTCCATGTTAAACCTGTCAATAAGTAATCTCTTTGCCAACCTGCTTCGATCTCATCATCTCGTGCTGATTTTGCTGTTAAAGAAAATTTTGCCCAGAAATAGGATTGAAAACATTAAAATTTCTATCAGAGGGGTGTCCTTTTGTTTTCTCTTTTAAAATTTAATTTTGTGGTTTTGGGGAAATCAAATCAGCACGTTTATTGGGTTAGGCGTTTTGGTAAACGCTGTCATGATGTCTTCTTTCTCTTGGCGGATGTCTGAATTTCCCAGCTCTCCTCAGGGAGGGTGTGTCTGCAGGTTTGAGGCAGTCTGGAACATCCTTGAAAGTCAACAAGATTAAGCCGCAATGTGCCACTGTTTTTTTGAAATGGCAAAAGGCTGTTTGGAAATCCAAGATTAGTGTTCTCCATGCTTGAGTGTCCTCCAGTGTTCAAAGCTCGAATTATGAGTAACTAGTTCATCTGATGCACTTTTCTGCGTATCCACACCTCATCCTTCATCCCAGTTGGGGACTTAGTTCACCTTACTCGATTTGATAGATAGACGTCTTTTTCCTTTGTTCTGGTTCTTCCCACCATCTCAGGACACCCTAGGCGAGATTTCCTCATAGCCACCCTGCTCACCACCTTTCAGAAAGAGTGACCAGAGATGCCGGGAATGGTGAGTTAGCCATCCTGGAGTGCTGGGTGGAATCGACGAGGTAATCCTTTCACCAAGTTCAGTTCTAACTCAGACCTCTGTAGTGTTTGTGGGTGGTAGGCCGCTGGTTCTGTGAGGCGGACATGGCAGATGCCTGGGGCAAAGGTGATTCCTACCAGGCATAGGAATCCTGCTGCTTTTCTGTCCTGGGGACCACTCCTCCATCCATCCCCCTTCCACAGCTTCCAGACAGTCCAGCTGGGGCCTGACCTTGGGAACATTAGTGGACAGTGTAGTTTGTCTGGCATTCTCTCTGTTTCTTTGTTCTCTTTTCTCTGTAAGCTACCAGCAATTAGAAAAGAGCTAATTTACTTCCTTACACTAAGTTAACAGTGTAACTTACAGGGGCGTTGAAGTCTTTCTTCTGTCTTTGTAGACCACACCACACTACCTCCTGACTACATTCACATCGAGTAGTTGTGCATTAGCAAAAACAGCAAAAAAAAGCCCAACGATGCTGGTAGAAGAAGTTCAGCAACTGCTGGCAGGACAGGAAAGACAGAACTGAGAAGATGCAAACTGAGAGATTGTGGCCTTTTGCTTGTCAGCTGAGACACTGCCGTGGCTACGCAGGGAGTTGTGGTCACAGTTGGGGTTTTAGCTGTGGACAGTGAGTGGCACGTGACTATAATTCCAGCACTTAGAAGGTGGAGGCAGGAAGATCTGGGGTTTTAGACAAGCTGGGCCATATAAGGAGCTCCTACCCCCACCCCCCACACCACCACCATCAAAAACAAACAACAAAGGAATATTGGGTCTGGCCCTTGAGCCCTGGGATGTGATCTTGGGCATTGCACTCATTGGCTCCTTTGGCTTTTAGTTTCCTCCTGTGTAAAGAGATCGGACTGTGTTCTTCTGGGTTCCTTTCTGCAGTGACCTTCTCTTGTGATTTTTGCCGGGGACTCCACCTCCTGCTGTGGAGGCCACAGCTCTGCAGCCTCCCATGCTGCCTTGGTGACTGGTCATACTTTCCGAGCTAGAATCTACGAAGACAGGTCAGGAGGCACAGTGGATGGTATGTCAGAAGAAGGGAAAAAAACTAAAACAACAACAAAAAAACAGGCTGAGGGGTGATGTCATAACTGATTCTGGTTTAGGAGGGGATGTTATATGGAGGATGGCGACCAGCTGTTCTCCGTCTCCAGTAAGGATTGAACAAGAGAAAATAGACAGAAATTGCAGCAGATGGACTTAGATTAGGTATGAGGAAGCATTTTCCATCAGTAAGAATTTTTTAAAAAGGGAAGGTTGTGAGCCTCCAAGATAATCTTTAAGAAAAGGATAAGCAGAAGGTGTGAGCCAGAGTTGGGGCTGGAGGACTGTGAGCTGGTGAAGGACAGGGTTCCTTGAGCCTCAGGCTCCATCTCTCTCCCAGAGGAGCCCTACAATGATTTCTCCCAAACTGCGCCCTTGGCTTTGGGGCTGAAAGTTGAAGTGCTTAGGGTGCGAGAGGAATACAGGGGACCTGTGAGGCCCCTTAGGTAGAACCCCCTCCCTCTTCCCTGAGCTGGGCTGCCACCTAGACGGGGACATTCTGCCCATTGCCTAGGGATCCTCTGTCTGCTTGAATCATGTCTTGCAGACCTGGCAAATGATCTCACAGAGGTAAAGGCATTTGGTGGCATCACCTAGGGAATCCGTGACAGAACTGAGACCAGAATTAAGCACTCTTCCTCTTCTTCAGAATTGGGGCTATTTTCTTTGTAGCTCATTTCCTTTTTATTCCCAAATGGAACAGACCGTTTGATTCATTTGACTCCTCCCATCTCTTTACCTGGATGGCAGAGACTGACACGTGCAGCTGAACACTGTTCACTGATAGTTCACTGATACCCCCGCTGGCCCTGTGCTGTCTCCAGCGCCCAGCGCCCACACGCACCTTACCACACTTTCTGTGATTTACACAGTCTACTGTTCCATCTCCGGTCATGGCTTGGGAGGAGGCTGCTCGGCCATCCCTGGGGACACTGCAGTGTTGCTGCTGGGCCACATGGCAGCATTTCTGTCACAACCCAGAACAAAAAGAAGAGACTGGATAGAGAAGGGAGCATCAAGAAGAGAGACAGGGAAATCATGAGAGATACTGAACTTGAATCTTACAGTGGTTAGAGATTGTAGTTATCCATTCAACTTCTTCACGGAAATAATGGAACAAAAAAGTCCCATGACAGGGGTCATACCACAAATAAAATACTTCACCTTTACCTTCAGAACAAACAGAACATGTATGGAGCATTAATAGAAGGCAGAGGGCTGGCCCACAGGAGCATTCTCAGGGCCCAAAGTCTGGCTGTCTGTGGGGTGAGGGGAAGAGCCTCATCCTTCCGACAATTAGGCAGCAGCTGGGGGAGATCTTCACTTCCTGATCTCTGAGTGTGCGAGAGCTGAGCATCATGTAAGAAGTCTTTAGATTCTGGCTGCAGGGCAGGATGTCTGCCCAAGGAATAGCTGTAGAGATGTAAGATAGAGATGTAAAGGAGCCTAAGGAAGAAAGGCCTTGCAGGTATCGTACTGTGCTGGTCAGACAGGTTCCCTGGGTTGTAAGCTGGACCACAAGGAGCTCTGGAAGACCCAGAGGAAGGAATTGGAGGAATTGGAGTCTATTTGCAGAGGGAGAGTGGAGTAACCACACTTGAGGGAGAACTTTGAGAAATCCATTAGATATATCTGCAAGCCCCCAGAGTGGTTCATCGCGTCTTTGTCCTTCAGAGTGACCTTCACCTGCATTCACAGTTTCCTCCTCCGTTTTGATGCTGTGGACTGTACTTGAAATAGGTGTGTTAAGTAGAGTAGATCTATGTCTTGGGTGTGAGGTTCAGCATGGCTTATTGGTCTGGGGCAGGTCTCTGGAAGGAAGGAAGGATTGAGGTTAGGTCAAAAGTAATTTGCCATCAGCTCTATGATAGAGGGATGGACAGAGGTGAGTCATATTTGCACAGCTCAAAAGCAAGGGATAACAGCACAACATGCCTGAAATACCTAGGTGCTGTTGTATCTGAATATATAAGGTGTGTTTTTAGGGGGAATATAGGAAGTAGGGTTTGGGGTGCTTGCCAGGTAGGAAGGGGCCGGTTGGCCCGGTGAGGGGGTAGAAGGGTTTCAGGCAAGAAATGACACAGTCTCATTTGGACCTAGGAATCATAGCCTGGGTAGCTGCCAAGTGGAGAAGGTGAGGTCTGGGGCGGGGCTTAAGAAGGGAAGAGCCAGCCCGCCAGCCTGGGACAGGTGAAAAATGATGGGTGCCTAAGGAAAGATGGTGGCAACAGGGAGGTCAGTAAGATGGCTCACTGAAGACACTTCCAGCTCAGGTCTGGAAAACTCCCAGGGCCAAGGTGACTTCTGCAGGCGTCTTCACTGCCTTTCAACTGAATTCCAGGGAGGATGCAAGTTATTAGAGAAGGGCATTTTGCCTGCATGGAACTGAGCTCCTTGGGAAAGCAGCTCACTATGCAAGGCGGCCATGGACTGCCTGAGGCCTGCAGGAGACCTTGTACGGCTGGAGAAATTGCGTTCAATCCCTAGAACCCACACAAAGAAGGAGAGCACCAACTCCGCAAAGTTACCAGATTTCCACTTGTTTGCCATGACATGTGTTCCCCACAACAACCCTGCTGCTGCAACTGCGAGTCACGCGCCATCCGGAAAAGGAAAGGCACATCTGGACGAGGACCAGCTGATGTGGAATAAAGAAGAGAGATGAGGCCAGCCACTGGTACTGAAATAGAATAAGAGGAAATGGGATAAGGGTCCAGAGAGACGGCTCAGCAGCTGAGAGCATTGGCTGCTCTTCCAGAGGATTGGGGTTTAAATCCCAGCATCCACATGGTGGCTCACTATCTGTAACTCCAATTCTAGGGGATCCAATGCCCTCTACTGGCTTCCGTGGGCACTGCACAGACATATACACAGGCAACCCCCCCCACAATAAATACAACTCAAACAAAAATTCAAAGCAGGAAATTATTTCAAGCTACAGGGAAAGGATACACGTGAGGTGTTAGAGTTCATGCTTTAATGGAGAGGACGGTCAGAGCCCAGGTGCAGCATCATCAAAGGAGGCTGTGAACTATTTTTCTGCATAATATTAGAAACTGTTCCATCTATAGAAAAGTGGCCAGAGACTTCTGGGCAGATACTTCAAAAACATATAGGAAGGAAATAAGTGGCCGGAGTATGTACCAGCCTTGTCATTAATATGCAAAATTAAAACCAAGATATTGTTGGCTACCTAATAAATTAGCAAAGATGAAAAATGTCAGTGTCCTGCCCAGTGTTGTAGAGAACAATGGACATTCATCTACCTCACTGGTGGGGAGATAATTTGAAAGGATGAGACAGGTCTACGGAACTGCCCTTTATGCAAGCGGGTCTTCGCCAAGGAATTAACCCTAAAGGAATAAACAGAGATGTGGGAAGTCACTCTAATCAGGAATTTTCCTTTCAGCAGTATTCGTGCCAACAACACATTGTGTGGGGGATTAATTAAATCTAATATGGGTTATCTATAAAGTGGAAATCAAAGAAGCTATTAAAACTACACTGAATAATATATAAGGATGCCGAAAATGCTAATAATACATCTATTAAGTAAAGATTGAAAAGTAAATAGAGTGAAATTGTAGTTAACATAGAGTAGAATGCCATAACATGGAAATGGGTACATTTAAATTGTTTTTTGTTGTTTTTTACTTTTTGAGTTTTTCAAATTTCTTTCAGGAAGAATGTTATTCTACAAATCAGAAACAATGGCCTTTCCTTATACTGAAAATAGATTTGTTTTTTCAGATAATATATTCTCATCATGGTCTCTGCTCCTCCTAGATTCACCCCTCTCACCCATTCACACTTTCCCCTCCTCTCTCTCATTAGAGAACAGTCAGGTATCCAAGAAGTAAAGACAAACAAGCAAACCAGAATGGGACAAAACAAATGGAAAACGAGAGCCAGAGAAAAGCATGAGAATCACCTGCAGATGCATAGACACACACACGCACATCCATACTCTCAGAATCTCCATGAAAATTCAAAACCAGAAACTATTATATATGACTTATATCATATGTAAGTTTCTTATTATATATATTATATGATATATATATATATTTAAAAACTCCCAGACTAAGTATTATGGGAGAAAGAACCTCTAAAAATATCATTGATTTCTTTTCACGTTGATCGTCTACTGCTGGCCCTTAGGAGTGGTTTGTATCCCGAGTGAAACTCCATTGGAGAAAATTAATTTTTCATTTGCAAGCGGTTACCATTGGAGATAGCTTCAGGGTTAGGGCTGGGGACGTGTGTCCATGTCTCCTCTTATCACTGGGACCCCATCTGGCTTAGACCTGTGCAGGCCCTGTGCCTGCTGCCTTGGTCAATTCATATGTGAAGTGGTCCTGCTGTGTCTAGAAGCCTTGTTTCCTTGGTGTCCTCCCCCTCCTCTAGCTCTGGCACTCTTTCTGCCTCCTCTTCCACAGAGAAACGATGCTCTTTTAAAATCCTTCTACCAAGCCTAGACATTCAAGCGGTGACTATACGTGTAACAGCCTTGTAGGCTCAGTGCTCACTCCATCAGACCGGCACCTGTCCTCAGTGTGTTTGGGAAGGTGATAATTGAATCTAGCCCTGAAATCCAGCAGGCACATCTCTGTGAAGAGCTCATCCTCTGTTCCCCTGCGTAGGCAACAGGCATTTCCGGTGGCCGGACCTTGTGACCTCTGGCCCACCTGATCGCTATAGTCCAGGCCATCTGTCATAACGATTCGACCTGTCTTAGCATTTCCGGTCGCTTCTTTCCATGTATCCCAAGTGGAGAAGTTGAGGCTCAGCGAGCCTTGTGACTGAATCAGGGTAGTAAATCTCCCGAGTGACATGGGTAGGCACAAGCTCATGGCTCTCTGGTGCTAGATGCCATGGTCTTTGCAGAATAGCTGATTTGCTGAGCTCTGTATGCTCCTGAAGGCTGGCCGATCTCCACAGGACAGTGTGGAGCCACCTTACCCTTCCTGTTAGTTAAGACCAAATCAGTGTGCTGACAGGGGCTGCACACTGATGTACAGAGACTGTGGGTGTTGAGCCAGAGGCCACCCCACCGGCTGCATCCTGCCCCAGAGTCTCATTTGTACTTGTTTTCCGGAATGTGTGCATTTCCCACTGTGATTTCCTCTGTCGCGTAAACTCTGGAGAGTCAAGTCAGCTTGCTTGGGATGGAGGACACAGCTGGATGGCTGCATGATGTGTGTTGGGACACATGAAGGCTCTGGACTCCCTTCTCACAGCAGGGCTGGTGGTGGCTCTCGTGGGCATAACCTTGGGACTTTTGCAGGCTTAATTGGGAAAAAAGTGGGCAGGCTTGCAGCAAGCGGAGCTGGTTGAGGAGCTGTGTATACATAATTTGCTGCTCTATTTATTTTAATAAGAGCCCAAATTTATGTGGTATTTTGTACTTGGAAGCTTCAGATGTGGGTGGGGTATATCCCCCCCATTTTTCAGGGAAAGAAATCAATAGGGAATGGATATGAAATTGTGAGGGCAGCTGAATTCTTCCTGCAAATTGCACCTGGCTTATTAGCAGCAGGGGTTTCCCATGGACCTGCTTGTCCTTGGTAAAGGAGAGTTGTGAATTAGCATCCTGTGTAGCCCCTGTGGCTACTTGAGGAGCCAATAGCAGAATACATGGCATGGGTGCCAGCTTTTAGCTGAGTCCAACAATATAAGGCTGAGTATAGGTGCTGAGATACACAGTTATCAGTGAGGGAAACAGTGGTCTCAGAAGACCCAGGAAGACAAAACATCCTGAATATTGAGCTTTGAAGGATGTGGCTAATTGGATGGTGGGTGGGGTAATCTCTAAGGACTATATGTCTGAAGTCAGGAGCGAGCAAGGAACACCTCTGACTGCCAAGGTTGTGGGCTGCACGACGGTGATGTTAAGACATGCTGCAGGCACCCTGTTGTGACAGGACTTGCTCTCTTAGAAAGTCCTTGTGTTCCCTAGGCTGGGACAATGTGACAGTGAGGAGCGTGAAGGGGGGAGACCACAGAGGCAGGGATGGCCTGGGATCTTAAGGACTTTCATTTTCTTCTGCTGTGTTCTTGATTCAGTTCCTGTTGAAAAGGAATTGCCCTGTAGGGTTCCAGGAAGGGAGACTTGGGACTGTTGCCACTCTATCAACCCAACCCCTTCTGTTGGGAACGCAGGGCTTTCAAATTTATCAGCCAATGAGAAAAAAAGAAAACTTGAAAATTGGGGGCCAAGGTGAGAGTAAGCAAGTAACGCCCAGAGGCGTGTTTAAATATAAGTGGGTGCTCTCAGCGGGTCCTAAGGGTAACTGCTTGTAAAGTTACAAGTTGGGAAACTTTAGCTGTGGTAAGCTCTACACGGGAGAGAAAGACAGAGTCTAGGATGGCTCTTTGTTTTACATTTGTAAACAGCTGGTGAGAGCACCTTGTTTTTCGTGGTGTGTGTGTGTGTGTGTGAGAGAGAGAGAGAGAGAGAGAGAGACAGGCTTGGATTATAACTGAGGTTTACTGAGTGAGCCTTGCTAGTGGTGTAATACTGACGCCTACCATGTATTCCCTTGCTGCCGCCACCCCAGGTAGCCACCCCTCTTTGGCCAGGATTCCAGGTGACTAACACTGGGTGGGAAGGAACTGGTTTTGCATTTGTCTGCCTCACAGAAGCTCCTCCTCCCCATGGCCCTCATGATCTCCAGGAGGCTCTGCAGAAGGATTCTGCCTGTACAGTCACTATGTCACTGGAGCCTGGTTTGATTCAGTACATTCCCTGGGTGATCCAGGAAGATGGCTGGCTTGGGCATGGGGGCTCTAGGGTACAGTTCTGCTCTTGGAGTTTTGCATGCTGCAAACAGTTGGCTTCTCCTCCCATTTTCTTAACACGAAACAAACCCTTCGGACATTTTGGTATACACTTACTCCGTGTTCTAGATATGGAAGTGAGACTAGAGCGGTGGATGAGACTGCCCTCGGGTCTGTCCTTTCTGAGCTTAGGTGGGGGAGACAGATGGCTAGACCACAAGTCAATGTGACTGAGGGCTAGTGCCTGCATGGAGAAAGATAAAGCCAGCCAGGGGAGTAGGGAGCACCTTTGGGGAGGAAGTGTCTAGAAGAGATTTTCCTATAGCAGCACATCTCAGAGACCTGAAACAGGGGAGCTGGTCTATGTGGATGCTGGGGGACTAGCAGTCCAGGCCAGGAAAGGCTTCAGAGTTGGATACACTGGGGTGTCCGCAGTAGCTGCAAGGCCAGAGGCCAGACTCTGCTTTCTCCAACTCTGTAGAGCCCTGAGTAGAGCAGTGTGTCTGATCTCCGATGTCAAAGCATCATTGGCTGTCATCCTGAGAGTACACTGTAGCAGGCCGTGTGTAGGCAGAGGGCAGTCAGGAGAGCAGGATTCTGACTAGCAACGGTGGGGGATTATTGGCAGTGGTGAAGTTTTATTTATATCTTGAAGAGGGAGCAGGCAGGATGTGCTGACGACTTGAACTTTGGATTTGAGAGAGACCGACCATTCGAGGATGCGTGTAAGGGTTTGGAAGAAAGTGGAAAGGTCTCTATAAGGAGCAAACGAGGAGGGGGTCCAGGGGGAGGTGAAGATGAGTGGAAGAACGGGAAGTAAAGAATAAAGGTTGTGCAGAGTAGGGTGGTAGGGAGGGAGGATGAGGATGGAGGACGGTGGGCGTGGTGGGCGTGGTGGG
>LOJH01015146.1:0-15938 GCA_001685095.1 Ellobius talpinus | reverse complement strand
ATGTGGCTAACATAGATAAGAATAATGGGTTAATATAAGTTATAAGAGCTATTAAGAAGCCTGAGCTAATGGGCCAATAAGTTTATAATTTATGTAGACTCTGTGTGTGATTTTCTTCGGGACCTAATGACTATGGGAACTCAGCAGGACAGAAACCCCAACAAGCAGGCCCTCATGCTACATACCCTTACTCAAAATATAGCACTAAGTAGAAACATTAGTAAAACTGTGAAAGTTTTATATGTGTGCACATGTATGTATGTGTGTACATGTGTGTTCATGTGTGCTTGTATGTATGTGTGTGCATGAGTATATGTGTTGTTTGTAGAAATCTCTACATTGTTCTCTGCAATGCACATATTAATAAACTCATTATCTTTCATATTTTCCAGTCACGTCCCTCCAAATATACATACTTGATTTTGAAAAGGTCTGATGCATTCATTCTAGAAGCACCTCTAGGGGATTTTCCTGTTGCATTTTCTTCAGGAAAGTGTAGCCTGTTTCAGAATTGCCCCTAGGGAAGAAGTGGAACAGGAGGTAGCAAGCACCCCAGGCAGAAGAGACCAGCTAGGGAGAGACAGTCATGGTGAAGGCCCCGGATGTTCTAGTATTGTCATCTGTTAAAAGCCCACCTGTGCTTAGTTGCACTCTAGATGTAAGATTGTATGATGCTTATGTGAGGTGGTCGGCACTGGGGAAAGCAGCCAATAACAAAGGCAAGAGAGATAAATTGATGCGGTCTCCATATTGCCTTCATCCTTACGTTCTAGTGAACTCTCACTGGGAAAGTGGCACATTGAGCGTCAGGCTTTTCAGACCATTGGTCATTGCCACACTAAACTGCTTCTTTCAAGACATGCTTTCTTTTTCCTGTCAAGCAATCCATTCACTATTGCAGGAATATTCAAGGGACGTATTTCAAAATTAAATATAGCAGTTCGGTGAAGCTTCTGGTGTCCAAATCTTCACTGTTCAAATGGCTTGAAAGAGACAGGAACCATAGCTCTCTGCCGCACGTGCTTGCTTGTGCTGTCCCTTTGCTCCATGAGTTGAAATTGCATAAGGCTCTGCCAGGAGCCAATCAGATGTCAATATCACGCTCCTGTGCTTTTCTAAGAGCTCAACAAACCTGCTTTTGTGTGTTTCATAAATCATTGAGTCTCATGTATTCTGTTATAGTAATAAATCAGATTAGGCCACAGGGACGCTGACATCAATATGAATTCAAATTTAGGATTTACTGCTTGCTAGTTGGGGAAGATTGAACAAGCAAATTAGGTTTACTAGTCTTCAACTTTGTTATCTGGTGGGGATAGAGGAGGAAATTGTGTTAAGCACTTTCTGTTGGTTACTCTTTGTCAACCCGACACAAATGAAAGTAACTCAGAAAGAGGAAGCCTTAATTAAGGAATTGCTTCTACCAAGACTGGCCTGTGGGCATGTCAATGGAGCATTTATTTAGTATTAACAATTTATGTGGGAGGGTTCAGCCTGTGGGAAATGCCATCCTGATTACCCACCAGGTTCTGAATTGTCTGAGAAAGCAAACTGAGCAAGCCATGGAAAGTCAGCCACTAAACAGTGTTCCTGCATGCGCTCTGCTTGAGTTCCTACTTTGAGATTTCTCAGTGATGAACAGTAATGTAAATGATGAATACACCCTTTATTTCCACAAGTTCCTTTTGGTCCATGTTTTATCACAGCAGTCACAAAGCAAGTGAGAACAGAAACTGGTGCCAGAGACTGGGATATTGTGACAGACCTGACCATGTTGACTTTGGGATGATTATGGTAGGATTTTTGAAGTTTGGACTAGAAAACTCCATTGAGTTTTCCCATCTTAATGAGCTATTGTGAGAGTGTGCTGTGGGTGGCAGAGCAGAAGCTGAGCTGCCCAAGCTCCTTGGAGCCCAGAAGTGTGTGTGCTGATGAGTGGCTTTACTTGGATTTGATTGTAACTGTACTCTGGTTCTTCCTTCATGGAATAAGTTAGTACATAGTTTATTTTGAACTTAACAGGATGCTGCAATGAAGATACTTTTAGTATTTAAAAGGACATTGAAATTTTAATGTGGTGAAATTTTTAAAAGACGGTGGTACTTCTAAAATTATGACTGTGTTTTATATTATGGTAGTAGCATCAGATGCTGGGGATAAACAAGACAAGGCAGGTTATGCTTTAACATTGATTAATACTATCTGTTGCAGCTACCCACTACTCTCACTCTGCTTTTGCCGGGTTCCTCTCTATTTTCTAAAATTTCCATACTTCTGGACTGAGGAAATTCCATACTTAAATTCTCTACCTAATCAGATCCAACACGTAAAAATAGATATATAAAATAAACAGAAACCATTCATAGTAATAAAATACTTGTATTTATTAAGAATGTACTTTAGGGCAGGCATGATGACACATGCTTTTGAACTGAGCATTTGGGAGACTGAGGTAGGCAGATCTCTTGTGATTTTTGTGGCCCTTCTGATCTATAAAGGAATTTCTAGGCCAACCAGGGCGATGCAGTGAGATCCTGTCTCAAAAATTTGGTAAAAAGTATGTTCTAGTTTGCTGTTTTATTATTGTAATAAAATATAGACCAAAAGCAAGTTAGGGAATAAAATAATTATTTCATCTTACAATTTATAGTCCATTACTGATAGAATCCAAGATGGGAACTTGAAGCAGGAACCAAGAGGTAAGGACCAAAGCAGAGATCATGAAAGAATGTTGCTTACTGGTTTCCCTTTCATGGGTTTCTCGGTCTGCTTTCTTATACAACCTAGCACTACCTGTACAGGGGCAACACAACTCACATCATTCATTAATAAAACAAAACTAAAACCAAAACCAACCAACCAACCAACCAACCAACCAACAAACAAAAAAAGACCCAATAGACATGTCCCGTAGGCTAATAATCTGATGGAGGAAATTCCTCAGTTGAGGTTTCCTCTTTTGAGGTGAGTCTTGTCATGAGGACAAAAAATAATTAGAGCAATTAACCTTTTGCCAACTTGATGCATTATTCTGAATCTGAAATCTGAACATGCAGTTCCCCAAGTAGGGCCACACATTCCTCTCCCCAGTTTCAGAGTAGAGCCAAACCCATGAACATGGCTTTCAAAAACCTTCATCATTATTCCAGTCCCTCCCTTGTGATCCACTGCTGCAACTACCGCACATGCGCATGCAAACACGCACACATTCTAATTTTTTTCATTTGAACCTGTCATTTTTCAAACTATGTAGTCAGAGCTGAAGGAAAGAGAAGAAACTAGATGGAAGCAGGAACTAGTTACACTTCAGTGGTCAGGTGGCTGGGAAGGAACACCTCAGTTTTCACTTCCCGGAAAGCCTGAGAGTGTAGGCCCTTTTCACATGCTCAGGCCTGTACAGTAGTTGACCACTTTGGCAGATGTTTGCAACCAAAGGAAGAGACAAGTTTTCAACAGAGGATTTTATTGTAAATAATAAATTAACAATGGCTAAAGTTGCACTTAGTTAAATAAGAGATGAAAAATCATGAAATAAGAAAATGAAAAACGCCGTGGAAGTCAATCAGTTTTGGAGGAATTAACCCTATAAATATAAAAAATTAAAATTCAGCATGTGAAAAATATTGGTAAATATTGATTTAATGAAGTAATTTTTGATAAAACTTATACATTCAAAATAGAGTCAGACAATCTTTGTGGCGATAATGATCTCATAATGTGAAAAGTAATTCTTAGCTGGCCTGGGGGTAAATAACAATCAATAACTGAATGTTTTAGTGTATGATATTCAAAGGAAACAGTGGGGTATTCATGAAAAGGATTTTAGTAAGTTAGAAGTAAAAAGAAAAAAGTTGCTAAATAGAAATTAGTCAAATAAGTCAAATGATTTACTTGTTTTAAAGTTGTGTTTTCCCATAGTACTACTATAATTCTGTAGCAGTGTCAGTATTTTTGAAAATTAAATTAATACAATTTGGGGGTCAAGATATTTTGATTGAAATCAGCAAGAGCTGATCTGACAATTATGCTACTCATTTACTGCCAATAGTGTTACACATTTTCTTATTTAAAAAACAAGTTTTAGCTAAATTATTTAAGACCCAAGATAAGAGCAGGATTTTCTACTTTTGGAAAGATAGCTGGATTCTAAGGGTATGCTGTGATGCAATTGGCTATTGACACTAGTCGTTGCTTGTTGGAGAGAACTCTGTCTTAGAAGCACCCAGAAAACTGCTTCAAGGTAGGAAATGGTGGAAACACAATACTGTCCAGTCTCAGTACCTGGAGTGTCCCAAGGAATCCAAACTCTCTCATCATCTTTTTCTGTTCATCAAAGGCGTTCTCTTCTCTCTTTGGAACACATATCGCTAGAAAGGATTGTGGGTCCTGTTTCCTACACACACAGTACAGTGCCACATGCCTTACATAGGAGCCGACTGATCAGAGACAGGATGCATACACAGGGCATCTTCTCAACGACCCCACAGATCCTGCCTGCCCATCTCCTTTTCTGCATCATTATCTCCGAAAAGCACTTGCTCGAATCACTTTATGAGTGTTTCATTGCTGCACTGGTCACAATGAAGGGAACAGATGTGGTGCACCAACCTCCAGGGGTTTGCAGTCCCAGGAAGCAGGACAGACAGTGTGAGCACAGATGAGCGCTCAGGCATAACCTGCAAGCCAGGACACAGGTACAGCCCTGCAAGCAAGGCGGCAGCCTTCCCTTTGTTTAGGGATAGTTCTTACACAGGGTTCCCTCAGGGATCCTTAGCAGCCAGCCACTTTGTGCATTTCTAATAGGATCTGATGTACAAGAGTGCTTTGAAAATAACTTATGTGGGGACCTATTTACTGCATGCAGCTCAGCTTAGGATGTTGGTGCACAGAGATGAGGACAATAGAATAGGGCACTAGAGTTGGGAATTTGTATTTACATTTTAGAAATCTGAGGGACCCCTGTTGCATAAGCACCAACAAAAATGTTCCTTGCTGTATTTAGTACAACACTTAGCATATGATAGATGGTCAAGGAATATTTATTAAAAGAATGACAAAGTTAAAGGCAAATTACTTGCCCCATTCATAGGTAAGACATGAAACTCACTTCCATTTCCTAATTGTTCTTCTCTAATGCCCCCTTCCCCCTCCTTCCCAATCCCCCTACTCCTCCTCACATTTATTATTTTTGAGTTTGAATTTATTTTGGTATGTGGCATAAAGTAAACATTGATGTATTTCCCCAAAGTAATGAAAATTAGTTATTAAGCAGTACTTTCTTTGCACATTATTTTATTATTGGTAAATGAACGACCTTATGGTCAAGAGGTTTAAAAAGAATGATGCTGCTGAAAGTATAAATATTTTGGGTATTTGATGATATATGATATATTTATGTTGCAAGACACACACACATATATGTATAATAAATTTGGTTGCTACATATAGCTGTAGATATGGCTTGAATTTTATTCCCCTCTGGTTGATATTTTGAATTTCTAAACTCAAGTTATGATTCTATTTTGGTATTCAAATAGATGCTAAATTGGAGAGATGTTGTTATTCTGGGTGCTGAGTCAATACAGCATGTTTTCATATAAAAAGATGAAATGTGAGCCTAGAAACATGGCTTAGTTTTGAGAGCCTTTGATGCACTTGCAGAGGGTCCCTGTTTGTTTCCAGAACTCACATGGAGGTTCGCAACTGTCTGCAACTCCAGTTTCAGGGGATCCCCCTCTAGCCTTTGCTAGTAATGCACCAAGCACATACATGGTATACATCTAAATATGTAAGCAAACTCACACATGCATTTTTTAAAATGAAAAAAAGAAGGTGCTTTCTAGACACACACACACACACACACACGGCTCCAGAAAGATGAGAAAATAGATCCCTGTGTTAAGGTCACACAATCTGTGGTGACTTGCTATGGTAAATAGAGAAAAGGAATTCAGCATTTCTAAAAAATAACATTTTTTCATGTTACTATTTGTGGGCTATTTATTATTATGAACTATTTGACTCTGCATCCAATCAAATTATTCTATTGCTTCAAGTATGTAACATGAATTCAATTTTAAGGAAATAAAAATGTTTGTCATGTCTGGGTATGAGGTTTAGAGTTACTGTATTTTTTTCCTTTTTTTAATCACCTAACATATCCCAAGGTTTCTATAACAAACATGAATCATTCTCCTAAATAGGAAAAAAAAGTGATTTGGACATTGTATAAAGGTCTCACCGTGTTTCTAAGGTGGTGGCTTAGGACTTGAGAAATGAAATGTTTGTGCACAGTTGACTTTTGCTCCTCATATAGTTCTGAATTAATATAATCCCAGTTTCTTCTGTGAAAATTCTTGTTTTTTAAAATGGTGATGTGTTTGGATAAGGCCCCTCCCCTTGGCTTTTGATGGCATAGTCACAATGAGAGTCATTGTTCACAGACAGAGGCAGAGTTCAGAATTCTATTCCTGTCACTAACGGTATAATTTGAAGCTGCTATTTTTTTTAGCCACTTCGAATTTCCACACCAGCACTTATTGTATTTCATTAGGATTGGTTTA
Organism: Ellobius talpinus; assembly: GCA_001685095.1. Lineage (NCBI taxonomy): Eukaryota > Metazoa > Chordata > Mammalia > Rodentia > Cricetidae > Ellobius > Ellobius talpinus. The sequence goes on along the minus strand of LOJH01015146.1, from coordinate 9,375 downwards.
TAAATGCAAGGCATATAATTAGGTTGGAAAAATATGCTATCAATTTAGTTTTCCATTATGATGTTATCACATCCACAAAAGAAGTCATTTGGTACAGTTGTTATGATTGCAACCACAGAGGAGATGCATTGCATGAGATGTGTCTCTCAGTGCTTTGTGCAGTGCCAAATAGAAGCAGGGTTAATTTGTTTCTAGTAGGGCTGATTATGTCATATATTTATAAATGCTTATAGGATAATAATTTCAATTGAATCTTTAGGAGATGAGATATTTTTAGGAAGCCTTTTAAATACTAATCAACCAATCAGTAACTCCTTTAGTTTTAGCCCTGCATGAACAAGTATATGCTCAAACCAGGACACAGTAGCTTCTCCTAGTTGCAAGAAGACTACAAGCAGAAAGAGTATAGTTTTTTTTTTTTTAAATCAGACAGAGGTGGGAACAAGTCATTGGCATTCCTGTACTCTAGGAGAAAGTGGGTCACTAATATACATTACCGAAAGTTCTGCAGTATACTATTTGTAGAATAAATACTTGGGTTTACTTGTAGATGATTAAAATCAAACAAGTAGCCAGGTGGTGGCGGGGCACAACTTTAACCCCAGCACTGAGGAGGCAGAGGCAGGTGGATACCTGTGGCTTGAGGCCATCTTGGTAATTTGTGGTAATATCGACCACAAATGGAGTTTTCATAGATATTTTAGTTATTTCTCATACAGCTGTAAAGTTAGTGGCCCAAATTCAGATAACCAACTAACAGAAAGGATTTTTGTTATCTTCACCTACCTTCTAAAATTCCTTTTGTTTATTTCAGGCAATTTAATTATTGTTTCTGAGTCTTAGTTTTCTCATCTGATGGGCAAAGTTAATAGTATTCTCAAAGAGGATAATTTTGAAGATTAAATGAATTGATATTTACGTAACACTGAATCTTGTGCTTAACACAAGTAATGTTCTCCTTCAATCCAGATTTACAAGAATATGCATTTGAATCCCTAGATTAACTGTTGGGCTAGAAAGGGATGAAGGAAAACTACTGATTTTCCTCAGCCTTGTTTATACAGGTAAGGAAGATAAGTCAAGATTATTCATATTCAGATATATTGGTCACTGGTGGAAAATCTGAAAATGAGCTTATAAACACAAACCTACAATGACTTTACTTTTTGTTGTGTTTTGTTTTTCAAGATGGGGTTTCTCTGTGTAACARCCCTGGCTGTCCTGGAACTCACTCTGTAGACCAGTCTGGCTTTGAACTCATAGTGATACACCTGCCTCTGTCTCGTGAATGCTGGGATTAAAGGTGTGTGCTACTACTACCTTGTTTGGTTTTAATAATCTAGAAGTAGATGCAAATATTTATTATTCATAGAGTATACTGTAGTACTTGTGGTAGAAATATCCTCATTTTATGTTACTGAATTTCTCAAAACTACTTTTACAGTAACATAATTTGAGCAGTGTCTTCAAGGATGAGTACAGTGTCCAAAACTAGTATTGAAGATGTTCATAGGGTCCTACAGAGAAATACTTGATCATACTTGAGCTTCCTAGTTATTTTGGGTAAAGCAAATAAAATGCTATCTGTATAAAGTGAATGGATGTTAAGCCTGGCAATATGGATTTAAAACTCAGTCCAACAGATTCCCAGATCAGACATTCTGGACTCCACATCCCAGCAGATTTATCAAGCATGAAGTTGGATTACTTAACATTCTTTTTATTTAAATGGTAATTATTAATACCCAATACTTATTTGTCTTAGAAAACTCAGTTTGTAAAGAGTTTAAATAGTCTGGGTTTTAGATCACCAAACTTGAATGACTGAAAGAATCTGCCTTTATCAAGATTTCTGCGGTCTCCAGGAAAGAACTCTCTACATGGGACAAGCAGTGGATGATTTGGCTTACACAGACTTGAAATGACTGGTACATGATTCAGCTATCACCAGAGGCTTCCACCAGGCTTCACTTCTGGGTCTTCTCTGCTTTGCCCATTTCTGGTTGTCCTATTTGTAGGCAAAGAGTGTTGAAGGAGGGAGGGGCCGCTTGTTGGTTCCTGGCCACTTAACCCTGAAATAATATACAGAAACTATATTAATTAAATCACTGCTTGACCCATTAGCTCTAGCTTCTCATTGGCTAACTCTTCCATACTAATTTAACCCATTTCTATTAATCTGTGTATTGCCACGTGGCTGTGGCTTACTGTCTAAAGTTCCGGCATCTATCTCCAGCAGGGTTACATGGCATCTCTCTGACTCCACCTCCGTTCTCCCAGCATTCCATTTAGTTTTCCCCGCCTACCTAAGTTCTGCCCTGCTGTAAGTTCAAAGCAGTTTCATTATTCATTAATGGTAATGATAGCATACAGAGGGAAATCCCATATCACCTCTCCTTTCCTGTTTAAATAAAAAGGAATGTTTTAACTTTCACATAGTAAAATTCCATATAACAAAACAGGTATCAAGCAAGAATTACAGTTCGTTTATCATAACTATGGAAAACTATATCTATAAAGTCTTCAACTACATCAAAGACTCCAGAAGGATATTATATATACCTCATTTTACTAGTAAACAGACAGGTTTACTCAAAACTAAAGGATTAAAAACTAATATTCACCCATTATTTGGCAATTTTATTAAGATCACCTTCACATGTATATATTTAAATAGACATATAAAATTGTAAACTTTTCAGAAAAGAGAAGGTCTCCTAGGAATCTGAGTTGAACAAAGCATAGAAACATAGACTAGGCACAAAACCTCATCTCAGGGCTGGGCAAGACAAGACAGAAGGAGGAAAAGGGTCCCAAGAACAGGTGAAAGAGTCAGAAACACCCCACTCCTACTGTTAGGACTCTCACAAGAAGGGGAAGATTTGGAGGAGTGGAGGGAGGGGAAACTGTGGTTGAGATATAGTGTATCAGAGAATAAACAAATAATTACATAAACATATGTAAAGAATAATAATATAATCAAAATTGTAAATTTCAAATAAAAGTATATTAGCAAGAATGGTCTTCACATTTGTATCTTAAATTTTAAATTGAAATACAATTAGTGTATGAATTAAATATAAAACCTTGTAATAAAAACATTTAAAATCAGACAAATTATAAAATATTTCTTATTTATTGAATTAGATGTGGTGTTCTAATATATGCACAATTTGGATAATGTTTAAATCAAGTTAAACTAATTTATTTCTGTATTAATTAGGGTTTCTATTGCTGTGATGAAACACCATGACCAAGAAGCAAGTTCGGGAGGCAAAGCTTTATTTGACTTATACTTGCACAGTGCTGTTCATCATTGAAGGAAGTCAGGATAGGAACTCAAACAGGACAGGATCCTAAGGTCAGAAGCTGATGTAGAGGCCATTGTGGGTGCTAATTGTTGGCTTTCTTCACTGTGCTTGCTCAGCCTGCTTGCTTAGGACCCAGGACCACCAGCCCAGAGATGGAATGACCCTCATTTACTGGACCTTTCCCCATAAGTCACTGATTAAGAAAATGACTTACCTCCTCTCTGATAGCTCTAGTTTGTAATTCAAGTTGACATAAAACTAGCCAGTACAATTTCTTCAAACATATATGCACTGTAGAAGCATCCAAATGCTTTTTTTCTAGCTATTTGAAACATACAGTATGTTATTGTTACTTCTGCACCTTAGACATTAATCTTACTTAGTTAGCAATTTAGCACTTACTGTTCAACCTGACCCCACCCCTTTTTTTGCACAGTCTTTGATTCTTCATTCATCTTAGTGGTATTGGGAGCTGAAGTGTATCATGCAGTAGACCCTTTTGTCCAAATACCATTACTTGCAAATGTCCATTGTGTAATGAGTTGTTATTTCATTTATTTATACTTTCGTTTTATACTTTTCTTCTCTCTGAAAGCTTTGATTATATTTGTTTAATATTTGCATAAAATTTGCAAATACAGCACACTGCATCCTGTGGCCAGGGTCTGACATTAGGATGGTGTGTTTGTCATAAACTATGAGTTGTGTGGATTTCATGCTTCTAATTTCAGCCCATATTTCGTTTTACATCTTATTGACTTTCTGCACTGTCCTTTCACTGTTCCATAATAGCCAATTATATTTAGTTTTCATATATGTTAATCTCCTTTTGTTTATGACACAACTGTGCTTGTTTTGGACAAACTTGATACTTTGAAGAGTATGGTCATGTGTTTTTCAGAAGATCATCAACCTTTTGGAGTTTTCTCATGCTCTGTGTATTGCACTTTTTAATCAGCAGGAACAGCATTGAGTATTTAGGATCATTATCCTTGCCTCTTAGCTAAAATTCTAGCTATCAGCATGACTTTATTGAGGACAGTGAGTAAGCTTTCCCATCTGTTGTAGTATTTGCTGGACTTTGGAATCCTACTCTACTTCCTCCTTCTCCTTCCTACAGTGTTGTAGAATTAAGCCATTAAGTACAGTCCACCAGCCACAGTCCACATCCATGAGGTTGGGAAATTATTACTAGTTCTTTGAGGAACAGTATCCATATAAATTAGTTGAAACTTTTCTATATGTTAGGTTTGTTTGTTCCTAGTTTATGTATTTACTATTCATTCATTTAGTTAATACTCACTTAGGTTGTCATGAATTCATGGATTTTTACTTTATTTCTTGTATTATGATATAAAGCTCCTGATTTCTTTTGTCTTTCAAATCATCATTTCAAAGTGGTCATTGAGATCACTTTACTTGACTCCTGGATTCTTCCAACATATTCCCATCACTGAGCACTTGAACATTCATAGAACTATGTATTCACCCTCGTGCCTTCATTTTACACACTTTATACTGCCAGCTTTCTTTGTATGCCCTATCCCAGTCACAGAGTCAGCCACTTTTAAGGATCTCTCCTGTAAAGAAGGGTGATATTAAAGAGCACAGCCTGGATTTGGGAATCTTCTCACTTCTATTAGCATAGTAGTACTTCCAGGTCTTTTATACAGTCAGAGTTGATGAGTACATGTATGTACATTAATCTTTGTATGCACATGTATATAGAATTGTATATATCTATTTCAGATATTTCTATATTTATTTATATTAAACACGAATTATTATTATATTTTCATCTTTTAGTATACATGGTTGTTTATAGAGTTTTACCCATGCTATTCTGTCACCTCACTTTGAAACAATGATTAATGAGACTCTATAATCTAGTGTTCATTTTCTAATTTCTTTAATCACAGTATTTATGTCCAGTAGCTTCAGAATTGTTAACTCTTACCTCTTGACCAATGAAAGAATGGTTCTTATGTTCTCAGTCTTAAGGATCCTAATCATTTCCTAACATATAAAGTTCTTTGGTCAGCACCCTTATGCCAACTCATTTTGAGTAAATGTTGTATAGCTGTATATAGTTAGATACTTTTGGGCAGTCTACATTCTTTCATAGAAGATATAGACACACACACACAAACCTATAGCTATATAATAAGTAATATATGCACACATAAAACATATAATACTATGATTAATATATATGCATATATTAATATACATGCATATATTACTGTGATTAATATGTATATGGATATTAAGGTGCTATGGTCTCTGTCATACTAAGACATATCTATTGGTTTTGAAAATTGCAAAGTGGCACGAATTCACTACTACAATAAGGTACAGAAAGATCTATATGTTTCACCTAGTCAACTCTTCCCATCCACAAACCCTGATGCCCAGGGATCCTTTTACTTTCTCTATCCTTCTCCTTTTTTGAAAAACTTTATGAATTAAGTGATTCAGCATAAAGCCAGTAGGTTGGGTTCTTTCACTTACAGTAAGTATGTGAGAATCATTGGTGCTATATAGATTAAAAATCTATTTCTTTCTGTCATTTGCTACTATTTCATTGTAAGATGTATCAAAGTAGTTTATACTAATCCAGTTAAATATTGAGAAACATCTGGGTTTCTTCCAGTTTGAATATGCACAAAGTAGGAATACTATTTCTGTGCAGATTGTTTTTGTGGATATTGTATCGACTTTTGAAGTCAAAATTGACTTACATTCAATTTTCTCATTCTATCATCTGTTTTGTACAAAATCTATATTAACTTCATAAGATGATAAAGATAGCTTTGCATTTTGTATACTTAAAATGTTTGTCCAAGAATGAACTTTTATTTCTTAAAATTTTGACAGAATTCATTTGAAGAGTTTCTGCCTGCAATTTAAGTGTAAAAATTATGGTTGCCATGTTAGTGATCTTTAAAAGACTGACTCATCAAAACTTCAAATCTTTTATGTACCAGTTTCATGATTTTACATGCCTCATGTTATGAGAGTAAACAACCACTTTTTGATTGGATTCAAGGGCTACTCTGTAACCCCAGCCCCATACTTGATACTGCTAAAGTGGAAAAGAGCCTGATAATTCTTGAGCCCTGGGAGAAAACTCACCTATTATTTTGCTAAAGGAACATAGCATAACATAATGACATACTACTACCCCCATGGAGAAGAGCATAACTCAAGCCAGTATCATCTGAGAAGTTTCTTCTTTTAGTAGATGGAAACGCAACAGAAATCCACAGCAGGACAATGTGCAGAGAGTGAGAGATTTTGGAGTATTCAACCCTATGTGGTGGTATGTCTTCATCAAATCCCTCCCCTCAAGGCTCAGGGATATGCACGGAAGACGAAATAAGAACCAGAGATGGTGAAGGACTCTAAGGAAGTAGTGTTTTCCAGACACAGCAGAACTTATTCACACACAGACACTGACAATGTGCACAAGATCTCCATAGTTTCAAACCAGGCAAAATTCCCTCACTGAGAAGGGGAAGGAGAAACAAAATCCTGCCTCTATCCAAGGATATATTTGAAATTGGTACTTGTTGTCTTTCTTGGTCAGTGTTCTATTGCTGTAAAGAGACACCATAATCATGGTGACTCTTATATAAAGAGAACATTTAATTATTTAATTTGGGTGTACTTATAGTTTCAGAGGTTTAGTTCATTATTATCATGTCGAGGAACATGGTGACATACAGACAGACATGGTGCTGGCAAAATAGAGAGAGTTTTACATCTGGATCTGAAGGCAGCAGGAAGAGATAGTCACTCAGCCTGGCATTGACTTTTGAAACTTCAAAGCAAACACATAGTGACACATTCCCTCCTACAAGGCCATACCCCTTGATCCTTCTCAAGTAGTGCCCATCCCTGATGACTAAGCATTCAAATATATGAGCCTGTAGGGTCCATTCTTATTGAAACCATGACATTGTCAAAGGGAAAATGAGTTTTCTTCAATGGAGCATCATTTAGTATACCAGCCACACTACAGGAAATGTCCCACACTGGCCAACACAAAGCAGACAGCTTATTTTTGTCTTCTCTGTGTGAAATTTTTTATTTGTTTTTGTTTTGTTCTGTTTGTCTTGTTGAGTGGTTTTGATTTTCATTTTTCTTTTTTGTTTTGTTTGTTTGCTTTATTTTGTAGAAAAACAAAGAACATGAAGTTTGGTGAGTAGGACCTGGGAGGAAATGGAAGAGGGCCAATATTGTGATCAAACTATATTATATGAAAATTGCTTTAAATAAAAAAGAATCATGAATTTTATATATGATTTTATAAGTACAGTTATTTTATCACTTATATTTATAAATTTATCCTCTCTCTCTATATATATATATATATCTGTGTGTGTTTGTCTCTAAGTTTAAGCACTTGATGGGGATTTAACTGTATGTCTATATTCTCTTTTGTTTATAATGAAAGACTGCATTTTGCTTTTATCTATCTTTTCTGTTTCCCCTGTACCTACTCATATGTCTATTGTGTTTTTGCTTTAATTTTTTGAATTTACACAGATTCTATTTTGGAGCTTTTATAGTCAAATTCCCTCTTTGTTTCCAGTCTTTTGATTGGGTAGTACTTATATTCAGAGAAAGCCTTGTCTTGTAAATGTTGTGTATTTTCATTGTCATACATCTCAATTATATTTTTTCACTTTAATTTTAACTCATTCATTAGTCACTGTTATTTTCTAATTTTAAAATGATTTATTTGCTTCATATTATGTGTATATGTGTTTTGCCTGCATATCTGATCACCACATCTGTGCTTGATGCTCACTGAAGTCATAAGAAGGAATGTTAACTCCTGGGACTTGAGTTACAGATGGTTGTGAGGCAACATGTGGTACCTAGGAACTGAACCTAGGTGATCTGCAAGAACCAGTGCTCTCAACTGCTGAGCCATCTCTCCAGCTCCTCACTAGTACTATTTAAATTATTAAATATATGGGATTTAAAGGGCATTCTTTTATGATTTTTATTATGATATAGCAATTAGAAAACATGATTTGCATAAACTTCTATATTTGTTAAGAGTATAATATATGGCTGAATTTTCTGTCAACCAAGCTTTAAAAGCATATAATCATTATCTAATTAGTAAAAAACCATTCTTAATCCATTATCCAATAATATATTTCAAATCATCTCCAATGTTCACATTTTGTCAACTTGATTTCTCAGTTTCTATGATAAAATTATTAATATTTATGATTAACATTTAAATTCTGTCTGCTTTATAACATACATCAAAGTTGTTTTTTATAATAAAGTGTGTGTTATTAGGTACATACATATTATTATTTATTATGTATTACTCTACTACAATTAATTTTCTAATCATTTTCTTGTATTTCCTAATTCTATGTCGGGATCTGGAGAGATGACTCAGTCATTAAAAGTACTTTATACTTTTGCAGAATACATGGGTTTGGGTCCTAGCACCCACATGTCAATTCAAAACTGTCTGTGACTAAAGTCCCAGGGGATCTTACACCTGCTTCTGGCCTCTGCATTCACCAAGCATGTACTGGTGCATATGCATACATGAAGACAAACACATACACATAACAATAAGAACAAATAAATCAGAAAGTAAATAAATAAATCAATCAATTCTATTTTATTCCATGAAATGTGATGCTGCATAATTTGTTGTTCGTTGTTCTTTGCTTGCCATATACTCTTCATTTACTTTTATCCATTTTAATTCTCTTCCATCTAAATATATCTCTTAATTCTTTATTGCTGGATTGAAAACAATTCTGGGAATATTCATCATTAAAACACTGAAACTACTTTATTATAAATAATAATAATATTTATAATAATACTTTATTATAAATAATAATAAATGATTGTAGTATTTATACTACAATTGCATGTCTCCTTTGTAATTTTGTGTAATGTTCATACTACATAAAAATGATAATCCGGTTGAATGCAAATTTTGCTTCGAACCATTTATCTTTTTCAGCATTTATTTATTTATTTATTTATTTATTTATTTATTTATTTATTTATTTAT